>JBBPLG010001044.1:0-10791 GCA_038089695.1 Xanthoconium separans | reverse complement strand
CGATGCAAGGTCTAGCACGGACCATCGGGTCCCATAGGAAGAGTAAGTGTTCCGCAAGTCGGAACAAGACGGACGAGAAGGAATCGGAAAGAAAACGGGATCCCCCTGTCAGGAAGAGCAGAACAGCAGCGAGTGGGACGGAATGGAAGTCATACTCGGAGGATGTCACCGAGTGACAGTACAGCATCGTAGGGAATAACCGGAAGACATCGGATGGGGCTGTCCCATCATGAGGAGAGAAATGAGTCCGAAAGATGACAAAGAAAGAAATAAACGCATCGACATAGGAAAACCGTAACAGCGAGGACCATTGAAGTCAGAAAGCATGGGAAATGTTGATCCAGACGATGAAAACATACCATCAAACATATCTGATCTCTTTTGGAACGAAGTTGGGGAGATCGATCTCGAGGGAATCGTTGAACAAATCAGTGCCGACTCCAACCAGCCCTTGTCAGCTGTGCAGCGATGCTCAAAAAGATGGTCCACAATAAGGGTGATGGTTAGTGATAACAAGTGGATGCGATCAAGTAACTAATAAATATCAGAAAAAAACAGTAATCTGCAGCGTACTGATGCAAGGCATCAATCAGAAGTCGAACGCGCTGCAAAGTATCATCGGATTCTTTTTACAGTCAGTGCACACACCGTACAAGGTCATTAACACACTCGCACACCTTGGCATCTCGATCTCCACAGACGCCATCAATATGGCAGTGCAATCATTGTCCTTAGAGTCAGAAAACAGCCTATGAACTCTGGGGCAATCGCTGCTTGCATCTTATGCATACGACAACTTTGACGTTGACATACAGAGTCACCTTCCAACAATTGAGAACTCAAACACATCATTGAAGCATCTTACATCTGGGTTAATGTTTCCGCTGGCCCATGGTGTTATGTCGAATGATCTACAGTGCTCAGACGAGCTATGGAAAAAATCAACATTGAACCCAGAAGCTAAACGAGAAAGTGCACGTACTTGGTGGGATCTACTTGACCTGCATGAAGCCGACGTGCACGAAACAAACACCGAATCACCACACTATCACAAGTTCAATGCCTGGTTGTTTCTACAGGACCTGTGTACTCATGGTCCAGAGTATTTCCGTCAGCTCAAACCAAAGATCATGGACCCGGAACCAGTAGGATCGATACCTCTTATCAAAACACCCATTTTCGCCGCACGAGCGATGGATATCAATAACTCGACTGTAAGCGGCAACATCCGTGCTGTTGTCGAGCTTCTGAAACAAGGAGGGATCTACGAGGATGCTCAAACACCATCAGAAGGAGACGACAATATGACAGATGGAGACTCACCAGATATATCAAAACACGTAATTCTTGTACACGGCGATCTTGGTACAGGCGAACGGCTCTATTCTGCTCAGATATGCCGCTCGATCAAAGTGACACCCTGGGATCGTCTCCAGCATGTCATATTCATCCCAGGGCTATTCCACCTGAAGATGGCATGCGCAGATGCCATTTGGCACTGTTGTATCCAACCATCAGGAGCACGCGAGGACGAGACATGTTTAATGAATGATGTAAACCTACTCTTTCCAAGGGAGACCTCTATCTTCACTTCTAAACCCGGGTTTCGTTGTATGCATCAGCTAATCAGTCATGTGGGCATATGTCGACGGCTGAACTGCTGGTTGGCCTACGTGCAAACAAAGATCCAAGGACTCACCTCCCTCGACGCCTTTGCGGCCACAAAACCAACGATAGATGATCTACGATCAATGGCGGATGAGATCGCTCAACAATTTGTAGCCACTCACCAAATTCAACGCATGTGCAGGAAGCGGGGAGGATTGTGAGATGTTCAGTTTGAAAACTCGCTATTGATGAACAAGTATTTCCTCCTCTACGAGGAATTGTCATATGCGATGAATCACGGTGATATTGGACGAGTCGAGACTTGCATTAGAGACTGGATTCCAATCTTGAAGGCTGTCGGAAAGCACAAATATGCGGCACATATGCAAAACTTTTTGCTAAATGTGTGTTACGCTTACTGCGAGCCGATGCCCTAGCGAAGTTAGTCGCAACCGTACGAGTGAGAGAGAGACGAAATGAGCAGTAATACAACCTTGTACTGCGAGCCAATGGGCCCTGCGTAGTACTGTCCCTTGAGTATAAGAGGTCAAACACAGATGTGCAAGACCGAAACGGAGTCTTTGGAGTTACTAGCGCAAGTTAATGCCTAGAAGAGCTGAAAGACAAAGGTCGTGAAATAGAAGCGAAGTCGTAGAGTGGACGAGACTCTAGAGGGTTCCTTCTACCAGTACACCAGTGGACAAGGATAGGATTGTGAGTAAGAGGCACCGAAGTGCAGTAGAGATACAGGCAGGTATCCAGGCGTAGAACTAGCTTAGAGCTACCAGGGAACAAAGGTAACTCTATATATACTGTAGGCTGATGGTGCAAGGACCATTAGGGTCAAGGGTAATCCACAAAGGATCAAATAGGCTTCCCATAAGGGGAAGGAACGAAAGGATCAAAAGGGGTCCCATTGTTGTGAAGAGCAGAAGGGGAAGGAACGAAAGGATCAAAAGGGGTCCCATTGTTGTGAAGAGCAGAAGGGGACCAACGGGATCAATAGGATCAAAGTATGAAACGTGCCCGATATGGCTATATGGTCCATAGGGCTGTACACATGATGGAAGGTCAAGAACGGGGTTCCATCGGAAGGAGGAAATAGGATCAAAGGGGATCCGCTGTCTCGGGGCGATGAGGATCAGCGTGAGAATCCTCAGATGATCAAGAACGCATCTAATGCCTTATGCGGACAGAGTTCCACATGGCTATACAGTGGCTGTAGGAACAGCCTGGGTCGTGATAAGTCGTGCTCCTGCAACCGGCGAGGAGTGGAATAGTGAAGGGAAGATGGGGAATTCCGGGATTGTCAAGGAACGGGTATCCGTCTTCAGGGTAGGTCTTGTTAGACGATCTGTGACCGAGATGTCTAGAGGAACACTGATTGGCCATAGACGAGAGTATGGCGGCTCTGAGGATGTCTTATGACGAGGACAACGATGGTGGTACTTCCTGAGTATTCTTGTGAACGGTAAGGCTTCTGCCAGAGCCTTGAGGTGACGTGGTCCCTGTCCGTTGAGGAAAAGGCAAAGAAAAAGAATGAAGTGGTCCGGTCCGGTGGTACTGCCAGTGAACCGTGGATTTCCGTAACATCAGTACCTCAAAAGCTGACTGCTTCCACCTGCGGACATTGATGACAGTGCTGGGGTAGGACATGACATCTAGGTCACATCGGCCATCAGCATACAGTCATCTAAGATGCAGTTGTCCTCACCTCACCAACCAGCTGGTGAGATGATGCCTCAGCAAAGTACTGAGTTCTCAACCTCTGGAGAAGGAACCGAAGCTCCTGAGTGATGGCCATGCCATGCTGTTTCGTCAGGGCCTTTGTGTGTGTGCGCAAGTTGTCGATCACAAGTTCAACCTCTGGGTCATTGGCCTCTTCCAAGGAGGCGAGCTCTTGGCACTCTGCGACAAGCTATGGTGGCTTCAGCTATGTCTACGGTGAACGATGTGCATGCCCGCACCATCTTTTTCTGGTCATGGATCACAGCAAGGCTTGGATCTGTGTACATCTCCATCGCCTCTGTGAATCCAAGCTTTGTGGGGGTGCTGGGGTCTGCCCCCTTTGACATGCTCTCCACCAACTGGAGGCTCCCTGAGTGACTAAGGCCATGTACCATCACCGATGGACTCACCGCGATCAGTTTGAGATGCTGTTGGTCCTGAGCGCCAGATAGTATGCCTTGTACATCCATCTGGACCGCCATGCTTTCATAGCTACACTGGGGGGGGGTTCGCATGGCTGTTTAGTCCCAGACTAAGGGCAGGGGGGGGCTTCACAAGTCATCTGTCTCGCCTGATAAGTCCTTGACTGGATGGCATGTGCCATGAGCTTCTTGTGCTGCTCTGCGCTGATAGAGGCATCATTTGCAACAACGTTGGATATCCCACAGCAAATGTCATATGGCCGAACATCCACTGAAGACGATGATCAGCTTCGTGGGTGTTGACAATGTGCCACACTCACCCGGGAAGCCGGTGAGATGACTGAAGTACCCCAGGTGGTGACACGTGGCCCCATAGTTCATGGCCATGTCCTCAGACATGGACCAGCCAGAACTTGTCTTCTCCTCTCTTCTGAACACAGGGAGGTTGTGCTTCAATCCGTTCACCCAAAGGGTGTAGATGGAGGTGAGATCCCTGCTTGGGGCGGCGATGTCCTTGGGGTCTCCAATCCCCTCCCAGACTTGGTCCAGGAGGCCCAAGGCCAGTAGAGGCACTATGGGGCAGTAGGGGCGGTTTGTGCTGCATTCAGGGAAGAGGAAGAATGTCTTGAAGAATGACTTGACATCATGCCCACCGTTGAGCAGCCGGGCAGTGACTTACATTCCGATGATCAGCTTTGATGGTGCGTCCTTGTCTGGGAACACCATGACCTTGATGTCCCTCCACTTGAGGCATGTGTTTGAGCTGCGATATGCTCTGCCGAGATGGACAACAGCATGGTTAGTGCACTCATCTGCAAGCACATTTGACCAGTCCAGAAATGCTGGACATCTGTGCAGTAGGTGGCCATGAACTTTCAGACATCCGCCTGGCTCGCAAAGTGTTTTTTGCATTGTTCGGTGAAAGCTGCATGTGTGTCCACAGGCCAGGGGAGGCCAGGTAACCATCCACCTGAGTCTGTGTCTCTCTCAGGATGGTCAATCTCGGATCGAGGTCCTCAGTTCGCCTCTGCCTTTGCCATCGAACTCGCCAGACTCCTCCAATACGACGTAGCTCTCTCTACGGCGTACCATCCTCAGACAGACAGAGAAACTGAACGAGTAAATCAAGAACTGGAAACATATCTAGGGATCTTTTGTGACGGAATCCCGCAGAAATGGGCAGACCTTCTTATTACTGCCGAATATCATCATAATTCCGCATGCCACTCCATCACCAAACAGACCCCGTTCTTCCTAATGATGGGATACAAACCACGCTCCTATCCTCCCCTTGGGAAAACCTTCCTCCCTGCTTTGGAGCAACGGATGACCTCTCTAGAAAAAGCCCGAGAAGAAGCCACTGCTGCGCACGACAAAGCCAGACAATACATGGCAGATTGAATCTCGTCCAAGTTTTCCCCATGGAAGATAGAACAAAAAGTCTGGCTGGATTCCCGGAACCTCAAACTAAGATACCCAACCCGAAAACTTGCTCCTCAAAGGGAAGGACCCTTTGAGATCATCCAAGTACTCTCTCCAATTTCCTACTGCCTCAAACTTCCCCCAACTTGGAAAATCCACGACGTATTCCACGCCTCCCTCCTATCCCCGTACAAAGAAACGGAGGAACACGGAAAGAACTTCTTCCCTGAACCTCCGGACATAATAGAAGGCGAAGAAGAATGGGAGGTAGAGAACATCTTGGCACACTGAGGGTTGCCCGCCCGACGGTCGTATCTGATCAAATGGAAAGGGTATTCCACAGCAGAAAACACCTGGGAGTCAACACGGAACCTGTGGCATTCCGCAGAGCTAATTCAAGAATACTGGGACTGACTGGGAGATAAGAGATAGCCAATCGGGATTAGTTTGGGATAGCTATAAGGCGCACCGTCTGGTGGCAGGCTTTCCCTCAATCCCCACCGTTCCTCCCCACCGAAAATCATGTATGCCACCGTCAACGACCTCCCCATCGACACCCCCCTTCGTCTCCACCACTTTCCCCCTGAGCACCGCCGAATGGCCCTCGGCGCCCTCCTCGCCAACCCAGTGGTACACCAGTACCTCAAACGAGACAATGCTTTCCAGCATGGTGGCGCCCTTGATACCCTCATCGCTGTCGCCCAATCCCTCCATACCATCAAACGAGTCCATGAAATCTCTATGGGAGATGTACTCGAACCCAACCCAGGACATGTCCTTATGGACACCACTATCACCGAAGCCCAACACTTTGTCTACAACACCCTCCAACGCTTTGGGGTCATCACTGCCCTCAATAAACTCCCCTACATCGTCATCGCCCCCGTCATCCGTTCCCTGTTCAGATCTCTCCCACACCAATACCAACAGTTCTACCTTGATCAATCAATCACCCCCTGGGATAACCCACTTTGTACCTGGGACGTCGACCAGTCTGTCAGGGAGGATCTCGCCACTGCCGCCTCTACCACCACCACTAGAGATTCCTCTCCTCTATCCTCGTCCTCTAAAGAAAACGATACCCCCATTCCTGTGCCAACCCCTAGTCAGTCCCTCGAAGGAAGCCCAGACTCTGGGGGATCTCATCCGAGAATTCGCACCGGAGCTGATGGAAAGAACCCCTTTGCTAATGGGGGACTCGTGGACCAAATCCTGGCCACAATCCCCTTTGCCCAGCGTCCCTCTCCCCCTCCAACCGTTTCCCTCAGAGAAGCCGAAAAGCGCTACATTATCATTGGAGGACTGCAGTCTTCGGATGTCAAGGGGCAACGAGGAGAGAAAGGTAAAAAGGTGGCTTCGGTATCGCCCTCACCCGCCGGGTCCTCGACCAATCCCATCGACGTCGACCGTACCCCTACCCCCCGCACCTCTACATCTCCCTACAACCATCGCACCAGATGCTTTGTCTGTAGGGGCACGGACCATATACGACCAGACTGTCCCAAGTATACATGCCCCGTCTGTCGCAAAACTGTGCCAGGACATGCGCAAAAAGATTGCCCCTTCACTACTTGCCTACGCTGCAGTCACCAAGGGTATACACCGGAATACTGCTGGGAAAAGCCGTCAATCGAGGACTCGTATGACCTTACCGACTATGAGGTCAACTGTGGAGACAATTGAGGAAGTAATGGAAGGATAGGTCTCGAAGATGGAACTTCGAGTCATAGAGAGGAGCTAATGTTACGGTTTTCCATTATGGCGCGTTTATTTTCTTTGTCTTACTTCTGAACTCTTTCCCTCCTCACGATAGGAACTATTCCTATCCGATGTCTTCCGATTATCCCACACAATGCTGTACTGTCACTCAGCGACTCTTCCTGAGTATGACACCCGTTTCCTCCCCGCTTGCTGATGTTCCGCTCTTCCGGACAGCAGGAGTCCGTTGTTCTATTCCGATTCTTTTTCGTCCGTTTCATTCCGACTAACGGAACATTTATTCTTCCTATGAGACCCGAAGGTCCATGCAGGATCTTGCATCGTATAAATACTCGAGTCTTGTACTTGTACAAACTAATCTAGTTCTACGCAATTCACACTGCGATTACTGGAGTTCCACTCGCTCGAAGTTCCTACCTTCTCACTTGTGTCTCTTTCGTTTTCCCTTGCGAAGAACTAGGACTTCGCGTCATTACAAGAGGACCCTTCCTTAAGGGTTGAGTACGACATCGACGACTTCGCTCCGCTTAAGTCGTCGACTATCAAACAGAACATTGCTTCTTCATTGCTCGTCCTCTACAACTGTGTTTACTCCAGTCGTCACGGTAAGCGTAACAATGATGTCACTATGGCTGATCCAAATTCCGATACATGGCCAGTGACCATGTCTGCCACCAGGTGCTTCTGTGACATGGAATGCTCAACATGTTCCTGTTATCCGAGGCTATTGGACAATGCAGATGAGCGATGGCAGCAAATGGAAGCAATCCACAATGAACTTACTTTCGGTAAGTACAAACCAATCATTTAGACCTTCTGATGCCATGTCATTGGCAGAACATGAGAGCACCGACGGCATTGAAGGATTTCTTTTGCGAATTGATGTCCCACTGGGTGGGGTGCACCGCGATGGTGAGTAAGCCACTTTTTTATACAGGTAAACAATTGACCATTGATTTAGGATTGAGTGACATTGCTGCATTCTTGGAACGCATGGGGTTTGACCTTCGCAGGTTCACAAGAATGATTCCAGCCACAGAGCAGAATCGGATGTTTATGCTGGGCGTTCGCCATGCCACTGAAACTTTCCTAGCTGCCAGCGAATGCCAGAGGAACCTGTTGGAATTTCAGCTTTCGCTGTTACAACTTTACAACGTGTCCGATAGTTTAATTTTGTAATTACATGTCTTCTGGCTATTATAGCTCGGCTTTGATTGTCTCCTGCCTGCCTTATTGTGTGGGACATACAACCGCCGATCCCCAAGACATCATGTTGGGCCCGTGGTATAGACACTCACACATCAGCAATAACACATATATACCAAACACACCTCCGATAGACTTCATCGGGAATATGTGGACTACACCGAGACATGACTGATATGGCTGCCTTAAATCTATTGACACATCGCCGATATGGTACATTGGCTGCTTAATACTGCCTGTAACACACCTTCAATCTATCACAGTATATCTGATGAGCCCATTGCACTCCTTCGGTGACCTGTAAATGTATTAAGACCGGCCCGACATACTCTATCGGCGGTATGAAGTATGTGTCCAGTGTTCCTGATATATTCCATTGGTCCTCTATCCATTTATTGAGAAAGGCCCAACTGCTGATGAGATAGGCCCAACACACTCTATCAGCGATATCACAGCATATTTGAGACGGGCCCGACACACTCTATCAGGAACCTGTCAATGTATTTCAGACGGCCCCAATATACTCTATTGGTGGGGCATCAGCGTGTATAGTATTGGCCTGACACACTCTATCAGTCAGATCTTAGTGTATGTAAGACAGGCCCGACAGGATCTCTTGCCAGCATGATACTCTATACATGATGGGCCTGGCACACTCTATTGGTCATATCTCAGCGTATTTAAGACAGGCCCAACACAATCCCCTGCTGGCGTCATACATTATATGTGATGGGCCCGGCACACTCTATTGGTCATATTTCGGTATAGTTAATACAGGCCCGACATTGTTACGACTTAGTGACCAGCAAGTTTATTTTCATCTTTCTGAACTCTTTTACTTCTCACGATAAGGATCACCCCTATCCGATGTCTTCCGAACTATCCCTTACGATGCTGTACTGTCACTCGGTGACTCTTCCCGAGTATGACACCTGTTTCCTCCTGCTCACTGACATTCTGCTCTTCTGGACAGCGGGACTCCATTTTCCTTCCAATTCCTTCTCTTTCATTTTGTTCCGATTAGCGGAACACTTACCTTTCCTATGGGACCCGATGGTCTGTGCTAAAAGCTTGCATCGTATAAATATCTGAGTCTTGTACTTGTACAACCCAATCTAGTTCTACGCAATTCATACTGCGTTTAGCTGGAGTTCCACAAGCTCGAAGTCTACTCTTCTCGCTCGTGTCTCTCTCTCTCTCTCCTTAGCGAAGAACTAGGACTTCACGTTGTCACAAGAGGATCCCTTCTTTGGGATTGAGTGTGACATCGTCGACTTCGCTTAGCTTAAGTCGACGACTATCAAACAGAACATTGCTTTCTTCATTGTTTCACTCTCCACAACTGTGTTTACTCCAGTTGTCACGGTAAGCATAACAAAAGAACTAGATTTCTGATCAGGCCCTGTTCCCCAACAGAAGGCCCTGCCCATCATATTGTGGTTTTGAGCCCCCTCGTCTTCCCCAGAACCCTCTACCAGTGTGGATCCTTCTGATCCTTTACCACCTTCGTCCGGACTACCTGAACTTTGGAGATTACCATCCGAACATCCAGATTACCTTCCTCTCCCAAAAAGACTCAGCTCCCTTGATGAAAAAGGAACCTATAAGAGAGCCCAGGAGAGAGTAAAAGAGCGAAACATTGCAGAAGGAAGATTACCCTACGCCCTTCCACCTCGACCCCTCCCATCTTTCGCCCCTCGTACTCCAGGCCCGTCCCATAAACCACAACCAACACCAGTACCCATTCCAGAACCAACTGTCAAGGAAGAAGAGGACAGATTTGCCCCCATCGATTGGGACGCACCAGCCCTTCCAGTATGACCCAACAAATCCCTCTTCCTCCTGACCCAGAGTCAGACTCCGAAGACGAGATGCCAGAATTAAAAGCTGGACTACCTGATGAATTCTCCAGGAATGGCATAGACGCCAGTTGGTGGCTTCATGCCATGGCGTCAAAACCGGTCGATACCTTTACCTCCGACTCAAGTCCGATCAAAGTCCGAAGGGAAGAGGCTTCGGAGTTGTGTAGGTCCGAAGGTCCGAAGATCGGAGTTCGAACTCCGATGTTCCAGAGTTCTGGAGTTCAGGGTACAGCGAGTGAGTCTAAGGGCGAAGTGGAGTGGAGGGGGGAAGTCATCGGCGCAGGACTTATGTGTCACGCCCTTGCCAAGTCATGGACTTCATATTTCAAAGATAGAGAGAGTAGAGGGGAAGACTCGGGGAACTTCAAGAAGGAGTTAGGGAATCATTTCAGTCGATATTAGAACTAAGGGTTCAGAGTACAGGAGTACAGAGACTAAATACTCTGAGGACTGAATTGCTACACTAACGAGTCCCTGTAAGTATCTCGGGAGTTGGGAGTAGCAAAGCCGGAGCTGTGCTCGGAGTTGCACATAGCCAGAGCAGTGCAAATACGTGAGGCACAGGTATGGTGACGAGAGTCAGAGTACTGATTGATAGTGTAGAGTAAGTATGAATGGAGTAAGAGGGAGTCTGAAGGGGGTGCATCGGAGTTAGCATTGGAGTTAAGGAGTGGTGCATCAGAGATGAGGAGTTATGCACCGGAGTTCTGCATTGGAGTTCTGCATTGGAGTTCTGGGAGGACCATCGGAGTTACAGGAGTAAACCATCGGAGGTCCGGAGTTGAGGGGATCGGACTGGAGTTTGACTAGAGGTCCTCGGAAAT
>JBBPLG010001043.1:0-10791 GCA_038089695.1 Xanthoconium separans | reverse complement strand
ACCCCTAATACCAGCAACAAAACCGTTGCAATGACATGGGTGACTTAAATTAGTAATATCTCCACAACCACTGGGCCAAATCACATGACCCAGGGACCATTTTGTAGCCAAGGGTTTGTACATTGTTTGGCTCCACCAAAGCTAAGCAATATTCCCACGGGTGTTTGCAGTGCGCTTCGCGCACTGCGTTAGGGTTAGGCATTGCAACGGTTTTGTTGCTCACTGTATGATATGGTTTCTCACGTGGACAAAACTGATCTGCACCATCGTATCGTGGTTCTTGGCTACTTGGAGATGTCGGTTTCATGAATCAAAGGTAGTGATTGTGATCTTCTGTATCTCGATCATGTTTGGAGAACGCAAGAGTTTGGTTTTTTTCATTCCCTCGATATGACCTCAGTGCAATGCTTTGCGTCTTTGCTGTCATACCAACTTTAAGGCGAGCGGTCGAGACGTACAGAACAACTAAACAGTGGCAGCCTAACCTGTACGTGTGTCAACTCGTGAAAGATAGGGTTCTCTACTTTCTCTTGTAAGTCACTACGACCTCTCCCACTTTCCGGTGCGAATCCTGTTATTCTCGGGACACGTACGAAGACTGACCAACGGGTGGATATCCCAAAAATTGACAGGAACCTGATCAACAACGTTGCCAACACGCTCAGGACCGAGACTGTCACAAACAACACTACTATACTCTTCTTGAACGTGTTCATTTATACAACTCTGTGTCCCATCGTCCCTCGAGAACTATACGATCGTGATGGCCGCGGCCGTTGTCAGGGAATCGACACGGGGTTTGGTCAGAGCTCACAATAACTTGCTAGCCAAGGTGTGGTCGTGTCTACGATCGCGTTCGCGGAGGCCGCGCCGCGGGAGGATTCGGTCGTGGAAGGAGAGGCAGACAAGCCAGAGGCGATTCGACTCGAATCCTTGGGGGGTGGTACGTCTAGAGTTTGAACGAGAGAGGATGATCGTGGGTGGGCACACATACGCTAACATACCTCAATGTTGCTTGAGGGTTACTTTAGCGTGAGAAGGATTGCTCCTACAATCCAAATCTGACAGTAAAACAAGCGACGAAACGAGTTTCGTGTTTGCTTGCTTTTGCAGCGATGTAGACTCAGTAGAGTTTGTCCCAATTTCAGCATATCAACGAGCGAGTGCTTGCGCAGAGTACTGGAGTCGACCGTCGAATGAAGCCGTTCCGCTGGGATGGCATGTTCCTGCACGAGAGGTGGGTGAAATGTTTCAATAAGATACATACATGTGAGTATGGACTTCTCTCCTATACTCGGGCGTCGTCCTTGGCCCGTCGCCCCATACAGTCGGTATCGATGTCGCAAGTGGAATGAAAATGTGGTTTATCGAGATCGCCGTTCAAGTGGCCCAAATTGTGAAGATGCTGTTTGCTAAGGAAAGGGAGTACACGCTCGGTTGGTTGTCGACAAGTTCACGCACAATTGTCGACGCTGGCCTGCTCAGCCTTGGAATCTCGGAGATTTCATCTCTCAAACACTAATCCAGGTATTGGCACCAAATAGGACATCTTCTACAGACCTACTTTCCAGAAACGCCCCGGCGTCCCGATTAACACTGGCATCTGTCGTGTCCGCGGACGAAAACGGATGCAGTGGCCATCCTCGAGGACACCACGCCGTGTGGCTTTTGCGTGTTAAATGAGTAGAAAACCGAGGGAGCCCAACGCGCTTGAAACCTCGAACTGTGACGGTCGACCATAGGCCCCTGTCATTGACAGAGACGCCACTTTGGTCCGGTCGCAACGGTATGGTGCACTTCTTTCTGTTGCCTTGTTGCCTTGTTGCAAGCGCGTTTAAATTATTCAGGTCACAGAAAGGTCGAGTGGGACAGCTGACAATAATGACAGCGCCTCCATCTAAGTGCGTGTGAGTCGGACAACTTGACAGATGGCAGCAGCGAATGACTACATTACGAAGAATGATATAATGATGACGACTGTTAGACTGGATGAAGTCCTCTACACATGGGAGCAGGGTGGCAGGCGTTGTAGTCGGGTTTTGTAGTACATATAAGAAGAAATGGATCAGTGCGAGTCGAAGGGCCCGGAGGAGCAATGGGTAGAATATGTGCAGGTTATCATTAGTAGGTAACTCTTTCTGGATAATTGAAATGCTTCGATACTCACTGGCAACTGTTGTCGTGCCCTCCATCTTGTCAGTTTTGTGATTAGCCGAACCATCACTGGCATTGAAGCATATCGTACTGCAAACATTTCACATGAGTCACGAACTCAACAAAAGGGTTACCTCCTCCACCGATACAAGGCGGAGCCGCGGAAGTAATTGAAGGTGAGACTTTCAGCTGTGACCATAGCGATGTTGAACATGTGTTTCGGGATCTCGCCCGTAATCACCCAACGGTTACATAACTGTATACGTACTGGGAGTGCAGGTCGTGTGAGCCAAGAAATAAGTAAGCCTCTCGGATCGATGACCAAACTACTGAATGCTGTCAAGCCTTCGGAACCTCCCGAATGCATATCAGGTCTTCTCCGTGATGATCGAGTCGTTCAGTTCTCAATTTTTTATCCGTTCGCGTTATGCTGACGAACTGGCAGGTTCTGGCGGGAGACACATTCCGAGCGATTCCGAGCTCGGGCGAGATACACATTTCCGCGACTTTCCGGCCGCCCTGTAAGGTTTGTAGATGATAATCACCCTCTACACAGCCTGAGAGATGAGATGTGGCGTATCTTCCCATGTCTTTCAGAAGGTATCCATGATTTGGTGGCTCCGCATGCAATAATAATCAGTGTGCTCGAGTGACAGGTATCTTTGTCCGAGCACAGCATCCAGAGAGCATCTTGGTCATCCAAGGTGACATTAAAGCCAGCGAAGTTGAAACTCTTATTCATTTGTTTCTGGATTATCCCCCCCAAAACCGACGACATATCTTCTTGACAGTAAAACCCTGGACGCTGGTCTCGAGCGGGAACCAGCGTTAACTGGTCGGTACCTTCCGTTCCACGCTCCGATGAAAACGGGTAGGTCGAAAGTACTTATGTACCTGAGGTGACAACTTCGGTCGCTCCCGAAGACAGAACGTTGGGTCTGAGTGTGGAAACATACGGGACGGGGATCATAGCACATGTTGGTTGACACGACTATCCAGTTTGATCTTTAGATTCGCTGTTCATTCGTGATGTGACGTTCGCATTGCCTCACACTGGAATGATTCATTCTCCATCTCGTGCCGCCTGACCGATTGAATTTGTTAGATGTGCCTCATTTTCCCCTGCTTCATAGTCTTGGCGATCACACCTGCCACTAGCTTCAGAAATGCAAAATATAACAATATGAATATGATGCATGCAGTATTTCTCTTACAGGTCGTTTCATCACGGAGTTACGCCGCTAACAGGTCCACACAGGTTAGCCGCAGTCAACCCACATGCTTCCATAGATTTAACGCTATGTCCAGATACAGTGGGTTCTGTCAATCCACATAAGATCCGTAAGAAATCAACTGTCTGAGTGAGGTTGACGGGGACTATAAAGCTAGCACCCGAATCCGATCGAAACCTCGTCAAATGGATAACTATACCTTGCTCTCTCTCGGCGCATTTTTGGGCATAACTGCTTCATACACCGTCTCTGGCCTGATCGCAAAGAGACCCAAATACGCTGCCAATGGCTTCATCGCGGAGAAATCGTCCGCCACCGACAAAGACAACGGCGAACGTGGAGCCAAGGTTTTCATCCCGAATATACTTCAAAGATGGCCGTGGACTCGTCGTGTCAACCAGAATTATTTCGTGGCAAAAGAATCTGCTGACTGGACGGCAAGTTTCCGAGCATTTAGCTCGAAGGCGCAGCGAGCCTTTGATCTCTGTAATTTCGGTTCGGTAATCCTGTCTCCCAGCAACGCGCGCACTTACCTTGTTTGACAGGTCTCCTTGCTTGCATGGTTTTTGCTGATGCAAAGAAGGGCAAGTGATCGCAGATCCGTTGACTGATCATTTCTGACTCGCCTGATCAGAACACCTTAGAACCGGGTGTGATTTCATGAACCTAGTCTTCGTCATTGACGAGTACACGGATGCGTCCGACCCCGCAGAGGTTCGGAAGCAAAAGGACATCATTATGGACGCCCTGCGAAACCCACACAAGCCACGACCTCGTGGAGAATGGGTCGCCGGGGAGATGCATCGTCAGTGAGTATTTAGGAGTGCCTCCAGGGAAATGACGTCAACGCACTGACAGATTCTGGGAACGTACGATACCGCATGCAAGCGCACAATCCCAGAAGCGGTTCATCGCATCCTATGATACCTACCTCGAAGCTGTCGTGCAGCAGGCCGTTGAAAGAAGCAGGAGTCACATCCGCGATATCCAAAGTTATTTTGACATCCGACGCGACACGATCGGAGCGAAAGCTGCGTTCGCTCTGATCGAACTCGACCTTGACATCCCTGACGAAGTCATGTCGCACCCCGCCATCCAAGTGATGTTCTACGCAGCGATTGACATGATTTCTGTAGGAAACGTCAGTCGTATCCATTGACCAGAAATCTGTGCATGAGGCTTACATAATCGGTTTGAAGGACATCACATCCTACAATATCGAGCAATCCCTTGGGAACGACGACCACAACATCATCACGATCTTGATGAGGGAACTCGGTACAGACGTGAACGGCGCGATGCTATGGGCGCAAGACTATCATACGAAGTTGGAACTCAAGTTCCTCGCCGCCATGGCAGCACTCCCTCGGTGGGACGAGCCCTTGAATTCACATGTAAGGGAATACTGCAGTGGCTTAGGACAGTGGGTACGCGGCAACGATGATTGGGAATTTGAAGGGGGAAGATATTTCGGCAACAAAGGCATAGAGATCAGGGAGAAGAGATGGATGACTCTTCTGCCGAAGGAACCCAAGCACGACAAGCAAGAGATTGGACCCGCATTTGTTGATAGTTCCCTGTTGTAACCCTCAATCGACGAGTGCGCTTCAACTAGCACCTGAAGAAATATTTTGTGTGAAGCGTACCCAACGAAAAGGTCAGATGGAGGTGACCTACAAACCGACCCTCTTTTACCAAAACCGTTCCAGGCGGCGTCTGTCACTAACTGCGGAGTTTTAACGTCGCACGGAGATCGAACAAACTTGACGCCAACCAACGGTTCTCATGACGTTTCTGTCCCAACGCTTGAAACTTGAAACGTCACCAGATCGGATGGGAACGAGATTGTGTGGTCGGAGGGGGATCTCGTCATTTCAGTTTGCTGTGCTTGTCACGGCATATGACTTTATCTGCGAGACCACGAATCTTTCTCACCTCCCTGCGCAATCTGAGTTTCTCACCATATGACGGATGCTGACCCCATGCAGCGTCCCTTGGTACCACCTTCGCTTCATTAATGGTGTACGTTGTTAGGGAATGTGCCCGTACGCCACATACGTTGTTCACGTTTGGAGGTAAGCGCTATAGTGTAGATACAAATGATCCCGCTGTTTTGCACAGGAAACATGACAGCCCATCGACCCCAAAGTCCCCCAAAATGACCTCGACCTACAAGCGATGCGATACGATCGATTAAGGGCTTCTGTTGGATAGAGAGTCCGAAATGATGCTCCTGTGCGTCACCCCAGATAAACATATTAACCCTGGTGACGAGGGGTACACGTGGCCTTAAGCTTGAGCTCGAATGAGCGAGCTTTGGCAGGATTTCAACATCAGACGTCACTGACAGAGATATAAAGATGTTGCATTGTCCATTTTCGCGACGTCGGCTCGCTTGTCTCCTATCTGGGATTGATTTGAGTCCTACAATCCAGGACCGTCATTTATCTCCTTGCAATCTGTTTTCGTCGTTAGCAACGCGCCCTTACCCAGTCATTATTGGATCCTGCTGTCGGGTACCAGCTAACGAGCACACCGTTTCACAGATCCCTGACTCGGGTTGTCTGCGTCCGAGTCCTTAGCCCGACTCGGAATCGAGCCCGAGTTTGATGTCCTGGAGGCTGGCGCTCGGCAACCCCCAACGAGTCGGATTCTCGTAACCAACTGTTTAATTGAGGAGCTCCGTGTTTGACACCTGTCCAAGGCGAAGTCCAAAATGACCCGTGTAAACAGTACGAACTTACGTCTGGTTGCGAGACTACCGACTCGCTTAGTCCGGACTCTCCCGGCCTTGGCATAGGCTTAGCATGGGCCTACCCACAGGTCGAAGGGAATCTTTTCTCTATCACAGACGGGACTTTTCGCACTGGTAGATTCCTCTGAACATCCCTCCTTCCGCCGCCCAGGGATACATTCCAAAAAGTCAGTCAGCGCGTTTTACTCAGTCTTCCATACCAAATCGCGCCTCGTCCATCCCTCATCTCGTACAGAAGTCCGAGCGGGAGGACACGCTGTCAGAGTCAGAAAGGGCACGTACGAATTGGTTGGGTGACCTGGTGAGGATCTCAGCATCCGCCATGATCCTGGATTCGCCAAATATAACGATAACAATGACGGCGTTTCCCATTTCAAGATCCTCCAGGGCAGCTTCTCAAATGGTTAGAAACAGATGATCATAGAGTCCTCGTTACGTATCATTATGCAGTTATGGCACTCAGTGCGTTATAGTTTCAGCGTCTCCGTATATCGTATCGGCCACTGGTTTCGTTCGTCTGTCAATAGGAAAAACGCACATACACACACGATCAACTCAAACCCAAGGCGTACACACAAATTATCCATGCGAAACACTACATAAGCTTCTCCAAAAATGACCTGCTCAAACTCGACGTGTGTTATCACCGATTAGGTCGATCTGCATCGCCTCTGCCTCATCCGTGTCCCTCACCATCGTCCGTTTGTGTCTCTCCGCGACATCCACTGCGAGCATGTCCGCGTTCCTGTTCGGATGTGACACGACACCAAATCCAGTGTCAATCCCCCGCCAGCGGTCATGGAGCTGATCATACAGCTCTCGCATGCTGATGATGAACCGAGGCAGAATGGGGCATACGGTTATGTACGAAAACACCGCAAGGAACATAGCCAGAGTGGGATTTACGTTGACCACACTCGTGATGATGTCGTGGACGTTGTAAAGCATGTTCCTATACCAGTGCGCGAGCGGTCAGTTCGAGTTGGCACGGATCCGAGGGCAAAAAAGACACGGCAACGTACACGAGGAAGTAAAGAATACCGTCTCTCAAGAGACGTTGCATGTATTGGTTAGGTTGCCACAGATTGATCGCTCCGTACATCTCAACCGATTCTTTCAAAGTTGAGACGCAAGCAAGGATAAAAAGTATTGCACTGAGAACGAATCTGGGAACTGCAATACCAAAGAGCAGGGAGGGTGGGATCTTGACCACGCCATTGCAAAAAGCAAGGTCGAGAACTTGAACATTGACAATCGAGGCTGAACAAAAAAAAATCAACAATTGGATCGATCGGATGAAACTACAGTGATATACACAGTCAAACCATCATGCCTACCTGAAAAAGATGTGTCGGGATTGTAGTACATACCCGCCAAAATGAACGAAGTGATGATCTGTGGTACACAGATGAACAGAACAACCGAAAGAATCAACTTGGATCGATTCCACATCGCATATATTCTCATGATCATGACTGCTGTGATCAGAGACGCGATAAGTAGGAAAACGAAATCGAGAAGAATAGCAACCCACAATCTGCAGCAGTCTGAAAGACCAAATACCCCCAGTAAATCACAAGATAGCTTGCTGTGCCTAAATATCGATGCTCAATGCATCAACTGTGAAGGATATTCTGTGCACTTGCATCTGTATAACTAGATCAATATAATTCACGGCCAAATTTAGGTCCGTACATCTGCAATGAAATCATCAACAGCAGGTACAACTCACACCAAACAAACAAACCGTCAGAGGACCGGGAACAAAGGTGCTACCGACTGTGAAATTATCTGATCAGCTCACTCGACATCTGTGTGAGGTCAAGCGCGCACCCAAGCCATTGAGTCTTAATGTACTCGCTATCAGCAGATTGATATGATGCAAATCATAAGCTCACATGGCCCAGCAAAGCCCAACATAGCGAACCTGTGGCATCGTCAACCTAGAACACGACTAAAGGACTACGCATACATACCACAAGAAATAATGTAGATATCCAGGTCCAAGGTTTGCACTGCGGCGCTGCTAAGAACCCAGTTCCCCAGCAATTGTTGATCCCTTACCCAAATATGCTCTATCTTGAAACATCATCGGTCAACACACAAGACTCGTAGAAAGAAACTACACACCTCCCTCGATAAGGTCAGGACTGCCATGGTGAAAATGCAATAGCTCCTTCAGAACAAGAAGAACGTCGATAGTATCACTCACAATAATCATAGGTAACGGCGGTGACAATAATCACTCAAGTTTTTCATTAGACTGATGTCAGTGAGCATGCGAGCTACCTTACCCGTTGTATAATTATTCAGCTGCAGAAGCTCCAAACCGGACTGCAAGTCGGAGGCCATGGTGCTGTACAGGAAAAAATGATGTCCGGCTCTTCTACAAGCAAGGTGGAGAGAGGGAGCGCGTCGGTTCTTTGGGCTTCGCGTGATGGGCAATTATATCTGCAAAGCGATGTGTTTACTAGTACCCCAAGTTTCGCGTGCCGAAAGAGTCGCCCTGCGGTGTTATGCAACACTTGTTGGTTCCTTTGATGAGTTAAGGTGCTGATAAGATGACCATAATCAGTGGCGCCGTTAATGACATCGTACGCTTATCGATGAGGGCCGTACCTTGATTGTGGAGCTTCAGAAGTGATCGGGAGGTCCGTTCGTTCTATCAGCGTACGCATGGAATCAACACGGCGTCACGGGAAATTCAGCTTTCTTTGAACTTTCGACCTACTTGCATGTGGTTTAACAGAGGACGGCGTGTGGTGGCCCATGGTCCGACGTGACGGTTTCAGGAACTCCTATGTAGAGGCTAGGTCGGTACTTAAGTGGCCCGGTGTACCGACTTGCACTGCCTGGATCATTGACATTTCATTCTTTCGTAGTCCGACCACCTCCATCAGTCACCACTCACCCCGTTTTCGCTGGCAAGGAAGAACGTTCGAATGACATTGTACTGGCCGTTGCGACACGGTTGGTCGAACTAATCGGACCCGCCCACGAATCGGTGGATACCTACATGTATTACAAACGTTTAATTCCGATGCTCAGCAAGATACCTTTTCCTATTTGCATGAACGTGGAAGACGCTCATGAAACGGCCTACGGACCACAGCCTACAGCACGGGCTGTGCAGTCCCGGGCCTGTCACCATAGCAGAAGCGGCTGCACGACCCTGGGTGCAAAGCGCGTGCCTCGCGAAGCGTGATCGGAGGTGAGTATAAAGCCGGCCTAGCATCACCCTAGCGGAACACTGAACATGCAGCCCAACACACTTTGTCTCTATCTCACTGCAATCTTGACATTAGTCATCGCAGGGTCAGTGCAAGCCCGTCCGGTGGGTCGTGCTGGTCGTGAGTCTGCTCTAAGACAAGACGGATACATAGGTGAGCGAGGTATGAGTTAGCTTGGGCGACATATTATAGAACTGACCCGTGCTAAAAAGGTATACCTGAGCATCTGCAGTGGGAGGAGGTTGACGAAGGAGGTACCAAAGAGAGTTAGTATGACCAAATGGAGCTTCGGTCCATACGTGGCTGACACCTTCAAAAGTCACCCGCAAGCGTGATAACCAAAACGACTTCACTGACCCCGGCTACGGTGGTACCCGCAAGCGTGATAACACCGACCCCGACTGGGGTGGTACCCGCAAGCGTGATAACACTGACCCCGACTGGGGTGGTGGCCGCAAGCGTGATGACCAAAACGACATCACTAACCCCGACTACAGTGGTTGAGCTCAATAGCAGGGAGGCGGAGCAAGAGTTGCGCTAGTTGGCTGAAGGTACACGTCTCAGGCTGGATACAGGTTGTTTTCCCTTGGGTGATTGGATCGCGCTGCTGATAAGTTGGAGTCTTGACGCTGTGGTGGGAGGTCCGGGTCTGGCCTCGGTGGAGAGCGAGCCCGTCCGAAAGTGCTAGGGGTCCTGGCGCAGTGGCTGGCGTCCGTAGTAGCGTAGTCGCATGTCCGTAGCTATCCACCACCATCCACCATTTTGCCAGGTCTACCTAGCGAGGGGGTTCCAACTTGGCCCCTCTCCAACGCCCAGTACGTCAGTACCTGTACCTCCTCGCTCCCATGGCATCCATGGAGGTGATGCAGCTATCGACGTGGCTTGAAGTTACAGTAATACACAAACAGGTGCAAATTAGCGATATTTACGAAATACAGACTATAATACAGTCGCGACGCCCATCCATCGTCGACTTTGATGCCCCAAGACGCACATGATGCCTCTGTTTAACATCGTATGCGAGGACTACATAGAGAAAGTGGAGGTCATTGAAGTGGAAGATTTTGGGAATGCCGCACAGGTGTAGTGGTTGAATGTTGCAGGTCTCCCCTGGAGGGACAGCATATACCTACTGTTCAGATTCCCATCCATCTCGTGGTCGTGCGGTGTGGGAGAAATCAGACCTATGTCGGTGATGAATCAGTGCTCGGGGCATATTTTGGTCATTCCACAGGCCGAAACTTCGACGTTTACATGCTTCACCAAGCTTGGTAAGACTTTAAAGCAACCAACATCCTTAGTGGTCGAGTTATATGGCCCCAAATGCATCTACAAGAACTGGCCCCCTACGCACGTGTGACTCAGACACCGATACCACAATCTGAGTGAACGGGGGCCGGGCTTCATGCATTATTTTCTT
>JBBPLG010001042.1:0-10796 GCA_038089695.1 Xanthoconium separans | reverse complement strand
GAATAGTTGACCAATCTGCTCTTTGTGAAACCTTCAGTCGTGGAGTTCACAATGACCTTATGGAAAAAGTCTTAGGGTCTGAAGATGAACCTCTTACTGTTGATGCATGGATCAAAGTGGCTGGGAAATTTGCCTGCCAAACTGAATGCATCAGAGACATTAGGGGAAGGAGACCTGGGTTCAGAGGATACGGGAACACCTCAACCCATACCCAAGACCCCAATGCTATGGACATCAACTATATTCGACTCTCCCCAATAGAATGAGCAAGGCTCATGAAGGAGGGCAAATGCTTCATATGCAAGAAGCCAGGCTGCTCCACTGGGAACCACAGGGATAATCGAAAAGGATCTGGGATCTGGAAACCTGGACCTCACCCAGATGGAAGGCGCCTGCCAGTTCAAGCCCAGGTTGTCGAGGACAAACCTGCAGAAAAACAGGAAAAGAATGAGGTGATCAGAATGATAGAACAACTCGTTGCCAAGGGACATGGCATCAAAGAGATGGCTGAATCCCTCTGAGAAATCTACATGGAGGACCCCCCAAAGGATCAAGTTGTGGATACCCCAATGGAAGGAATCAATCAGCTCTGGACTGTGCCAAAAGAAGGCACCAAACTTTCCAAAGAAAGGGTAAAGCAAAGGCTCAAGGATTTTTAGACAGGTGCTCAGGACTGACTACTTGAACACCTAGAACAAACCCCATTGTAACTACTATAGAAGAAAAGTCAATTTTAATTCCTCTACAAGTATTTGCAATGGGGGGAGTTCATGTTGGACAAACCACTGCCTTGAGTGATTGTGGAGCAACCTCTTGCTTCATGGACAAAGCCTTTGCACAGAAAAACAGATTCCCCTTCTTCCAACTCGCTGAACCTTGGGAAGCCTATAATGTGGACAGAGCGATCAACAGATCCGAAATCATCCACTACCACACCTGAGTAACCATCTACATCCAAGGAGTCCCTCAAGATCAAGACTTCTTTATTGTATGATGTGGAAAACAAAACATGATCTTGGGAATGACCTGGTTGTCTGAGGTTAACCCTCTCATTGACTGGGCACTAGGAACTGTAGAAATAAGTGGTGATGCTAACCTCCCTTCCTGGAGACAACCAATCCACCAATGATACCTTCTACAAGCCATGGGACTAGATATGGATGATCAAATTGAACATTGCATATATAAAAGAAAAGGACTAGGAGAATATCTCTGAAAGAAAGAGTGGATATGTCGAACCACCTTATCAACCCAACTCACCCAGGAAGCTGGAGCAAAGAAAACCAAACTCTCCAAGGAATATGAATGGTACAAGAGAGTCTTTGAGGAACCATCAAACAAACTACCTAGGAGAGCCTTTGATCACAAAATCAAACTCACCAAAGACTTTGTACCAAAAAGGGGGAAGGCTTACTGAAACGACCAAACAACCATCTAGAGTTGTATGTATCAGGTCACTAATCACTAGGCTTAGGACTTAAAGACATTGACAATAGCAAGAGACAATCCTTGCGTGGCGAGGAAAGAGAAAAATAAAGGGAAACACAAGCGGTGAGCTTGATGTCCATAGTTGTGAGGGAAAACACAAGAGGACAAGACTGAGGTCCTCCTGCCCTACTTTGGAGCTTTATATACTACTGGTACATGCGCATGGACCAACTACTATGTATGGTAATGTGTGACATTTACTATAGGAGGACATACAGCCTTGATAAGAGTGACTATCGCTATAGGCTGGGAGTCATTGTGAGTCATGTAGACACACAGCCTTGATGTGAGCAGCTTCTGCTACTGGCTGTGAGTCACTGTGAGTCATAAGAAATCATAATGAGTCAAAACAAAGATTGGAGTGAATAATGCCATTGGCCTTTTGGTTTGGTGAGTTACTCAGTGTGAAATAGAAATCAAGGTGAGTCATCATGAATCAAAAGATAAGGAGAAATGAAATACATGCACCGTCCTTGAGGTGAACATGCATAGCCCATGAGGCATGGAAATGAAGAGCAGAACACAAAAGCCTCATGGGAAGGAACATGTAACAAACGATGGGAACATGTATCCCATGTATTGGACATGGAAGAGTGAAGTAGCATGACGTGTAATGACAGTGGGTCTTGGTGACTTTGTGACCATGAACAGGGGTGTGAATTGATATGATGGGGTGAAAAAGAGTGATCACAACATTACCCCTGTTACGGAAATCATGGGACACCGGCAGTACCACCAGACCGGACCACTTCATTCTTTTCTTCGCCTTTCCTTGACGGAAAGGGACCACATTATCTCTAGGCTCTGGCAGAAGCCTTACCGTCTACATGAGTACTCAGGAAGTACTATCTTCGTCGTCCTCATCATAGGACACCTCAGAAGTCGCCATACTCTCGCTTATGGCCAACCCTTGTCATCTCTAGATGTCTCAGTCATTGACAGTCTAGCAAGACTTGCTCTGAAGATGGACACCCGTTCCTAAGCCAATCCCGGAACACTCCGCCTTCCCTTCATTATCCTGCTCCTTGCTGGTTGCAGGAGCACGACTTATCACGGCCTGGGCTGATCCTCAGCCACTGTACAGCCATGCGGAACTCCATCCACATATGGCACTAGATGCGTCTCTGATCATCTGTGGAATCTCACGCTGATCCTCATCACCCCAAGACAGCGGATCCCCTTTGATCCTATTCCTAGTTCCTGATGGGACCCCATTCTTGATCTCCCATCACATGTACCACCCTATGGACTCTATAGCCATATTAGGGCACATTTCATCCTTTGATCCTATTGATCCCGTTGATCCCCTTCTGCTCTTCACAACAATGGGACTCCTTTTGACCCTTTCCGTTCCTTCCCGATGTGGGAAGCCCATTTGATCCTTCATGGATCACCCTTGACTCTGATGGTCCGTGCACCATCAGTCTACAGTATATATAGAGGTACCTTTGTTCGTTGGTATCTCTAAGCTAGTTCTACGCCTGGATACCTGCCTGTATCACTACTACACTTCAGTGCTCTCTTACTCACAATCATATTCTTGTCTACTGGTGTACTGGTAGAGGGATTCCTCAAGAGTCTCGTCCACTCTTGATATCGCCTCTATTTCACGACCTTCATCTTCCAGCTCTTCAAAGCATTAACTTGTGTTTGTACCCTCAAGACTCCCCATTGGTCTTGCACATCTGTGCTTGACCTCCTCTAACGCAAAGGACAGTACTCGGCTGGGCCAGTTGGCTCGCAGTACACTAGGTTGTATTACTGCTCACTTCACCTCTCATCACACGAACGGTTGCAACTAACTTTGCTAGGGCATCAGCTCTCAGTAAGCATAACAACCCCCCTTCTATGGTCAAGCATCCTTGTTTGACAAAGGGAAACTATGGATCAACGTCAAGGCAGTTAAACAGAAGGAGATGGTCAGGCTTCTCCAGGATTGAGGCACCACAGAAGGCAAAGAGATCAGCAAATTGTGCTGCTGTGACCTGGATTTTTCTTGGTGCACTTGGCTTTGCCTTATGGAAATCCTGAATAGCACCCTTTGAATGTGTCAGATTGGATACCAGCTCCCATGTTCATTCTGTTTCATCATAACCCTTCCAATGGACAAGATACTCCAGCGTGGATCCCTTCAATCGGGAATCAACAATGTAATCCACTTTGTATTCATTTTTATGTCCTTCGGTGACTTCCACAGGTCCTGGACAAGTGACTGGTTGACTGGGCAGCTGTTCTTTGTAGGGTTTTAATCGTGAAACATTGATTACTGGGTGAATCCTCATGGATTTTGACAGGTGTAACTTGACTGTGTTTGGTCCAATTAGTTCTGTCATGGGGTATGGCCTGAGCCATTGTTCTGTTAATTTCTTGGATGCCTGTGTGAGGCGAAGATTTTCCATAGATAACCAAACCTTGTCCCCTATGTTGTATGGGGGTGGATCTGTTCAATGTTTGTCAGTATTGTCTTTCATCCTTTGCTGTGCCCATTTCAAGTTTGCCTTTGCTTGTTGTAATGTTTCTTTTGCAGCGTCGGCAAAGAATTGGGTGGCAGGTGCCTTCACAGGGTATTGCTCAACACCCATTTGTGGGATATATGTCAGCATGAGTTCAAAAGGAGACTTCTTGGTGGATGTTTGTTGCTTTGCATTGTATGAGAATTGTGCAATTGGCAACCAACTTGCCCAATCATCTTGCTTGTCATTGACGAACATCCATAAGTATTGTTGGATATTCCCGTTCATCTGCTTGGTCTGTCTGTCTGTTTGGGGGTGGAAGGCGGTGGAAAGTTGTGGTTCAATTCCAAGTCATTTGCAGATGTCCTTCATGACTTGTGATGTGAATTATGGCCACGGTCTGACACAGTTGTTCTTGGGAGTCTGTGATGCTTCCAGACATGATGGAGGTACAATTTGGCTGTCTCCAATGCTGATGTTTCTTTATTGCATGGGATCAGTTCAATTGCCTTGGATAGCTGATCCACCACAACAAGAATGGAGTCTTTCCCATCGGAGAGTGGCAAATCTATGGTGAAGTCAACAGAGATGTCCATCCATGGGGTATCAGGAATCTCCAGGGGGTGCAACAGGTCAGGAGGTGTGAAATTTGTGGGCTTGAAGCAAGTGCAGTGATCACAACAGGACATGTAGTACTTGACCAGAGAAGACATACCCGACCACCAATAATGACGGGCAAGCAACTCCACCATCTGTGCCATCCTGGGGTGCCCAGCGAGAGGTGTGTTATGATGCAGCCGAATGAGCTCCATATGCAAGCTGTCCACATATGTATGGGACAAAGAGCAAACCCTGGGGATCCAACAAACAACCATCCTCAGCATGAGAAAACTTGAAGGAGGAGCAAAGATGGGAAACTTCTGACTTATGCAACAACCAGGAAGCAGCCCATATGCGATCCCAAATGGCGTCCACATCCATAGATAATGCAATGTTCTGAATACAGTCAGGAGACATGGCCATGACACCTGTATTATTGTCATGTGAAGGGGTAAAGTCTGGTCACTGCGACAATGCATCAGCTTTCCCTATACTGGATCCTGCCTTGTGTACCCAGATGAAGTTGAATTGGGAGAGGAACAAGGCCCATCTTGCCTACTGTTGAGAGAGATCCTGTTGCTTCATGAAGTACTGAAGATTTGCATGATCATTCCAGACTTCAAATGGATGGCATGCACCTTCTAGGTAATGCCTCCATAACTCAAATGCATTGATGACACTGAGCATTTCCTTGTTGGCAATAGGATAATTGTGTTGCTCCAGTGTCATTGAGTAGCTTCCATAGGTGACAGGGTACCATCTGTCATTCTTCTGTACCAATAGGACTGCCCCCGTTGCGAAATCTGATGCATCTGTTTCTACCTGATAAGAAGTGTCATCTTGTGGGAAGGCAAGAATAGGGGCTGTTGTGAACCTTTGTTTTAATTTGTTCATTGACCCTTTGCATTGTGGACTCCAAATGAAAGGAGTATCTTTCTTTGTTAAATCATTCAAGGGATGAGCAACTTGTGCATAGCCTTGGATAAATTGTTGATAGAAGTTGGCAAGCCCCAGGAAGCTTCGGACTTGCTTGACAGTTTGTGGTGTTGGCCAATCTGAGATGGCTTTGACTTTGTCATTGGGTGATGGTCATTCCCAAGAACTCAACTTCTTTGACATGAAAGAAACACTTTTCTGGCTTAACAAAGAGATCATGTTCCTTTAATCACTGCAGAACTTCAAGAACAATTTTGTTATGCTCTGCATGATCATCCTTTTTGGTGAAGACCAGCACATCATCAATATAGACCACAATGACTGCTTCCATGTTGGAGAAGATATCATTCATTATCGTTTGGAAGATTGCAGGGGAGTTGCATAGTCCAAAGAACATAACCACTGGTTCAAAGGCCCCCTATGGCAGACAAAGGCTGCTTTCCATTCATCACCTTCTTTGATGCAAATGTTGTTATATTCCCAATGAAGATCCATCTTAGTGAATAGGCATGCCCCCTTGAGCCAATCAACAAGTTGTGAGATCAAGGGAAGTGGGTAATTATTCTTGATCGTGTGCTCATTGAGGTACCTGTAATCTTGGACCATTCACTTGCATCTGTCCTTCCTTGGCACAAAGAATACTGGCAATGTTTGTGGACTCTTGCTTGGTTGTATGTATCCTTTGGCAAGTTGGTTGTCAACGAAGTCCAAGACCTCTTGTTGTTCTGTGAGTGACAAGGGTATGAGTCATCCTTTCTTTGGTTGGAATGACTCGTGGAGATTGATAGCATGATCCCATGGTTTGTGTACTGGCATTCACTCAGATGCTTTTTTTGAAAAGACCAAGAGGTATTCATGAAATTCTTTTGGTACCATTTCTTCAGGGATCTTCTTTGGTGATTCCAAGACTTCCGGGTTCTTTTCATCAGCTATCCGAATAGCATGTGCAGCATCCAGTTCTTCCTTTTCCACACATTTGACAAATGTGGACTTATGGGAACATGTCTGGGGACATCAGGTCATTCATACATGTCCTGTCTCCCAGTTGATGTCAGGATTGTGTTTCTGCAACCATGTATATCCCATAATCATTGTGTTTTTGCCGAGATCTGTTACTTCAGCAGTGACCTTTTCCTTGTGTCCTTGGTAGTCTATGATGAGGTCTGCAGCATGGGTGATACTCCCTGCAGAGTTCTTTGTCCCATCTATGTTGAACACTGGAATTGGTTGTGGGAGCTGCTTGAGTGGGATCTTATGATCTTTGGCCCATTGGTGGTCAAGAAAGACCACATTGGCTCCACTGTCAAGGAGAGCTTCTGTTATTACATCAACCACCTTGGCCTGTACATTGATGGACAGTTTGATCTCTTTCTTGGGTCATAAGGTTCGTATGAAGATAGAATCTGGGATTTGGATATCATTATTGGATTTTGGGGAAGAATTAAGCACCAGCGTAAAGCCCTGGCTGAGCCCCATAGGAGTCCCTTCTAGCATTGATAAATTAACTTGTGACAATATGTCCTCCTTCACCTCCTGGATGGGGAGAACTGAGTACCTGTTGCTTGTGGTCATGGGAACACCCAGTTCATTCACATGACAGGACCTTTTGACTGCTTGTCAGTTACTTCCTTGAGATCCCAAAAGTATGCTTTCATCTCATTGTAAGACATGTTGTATACTGCATGTGGAATTGTTGAATTCTCAGGACTTTCCTGTTGAATGTTAGTTGAATGTACTTGTCATTTCTTGCAGTCTTTGTGATGTCCTCCTCCCAGGAATTTGCATTTGGGACAGGAGTTCCTTGGCTTTGGACAAGCTTTGACTGCATGTGGTCCTTGGCAATTGAAACAATGCATCGTTGCTGTAATTGTTTCTGTTGTCATTTCTGTGACATCCTAATGACTGTATCTAGGTTTGTTGAACAACTTGAATGTTTCTTGTCCATGTGTGATTGTTGTTATGTTACCGCACAGTGTGGTGAGATCTGGGCTTCTTTTGCCTTGATGGAAGAGTTCCATCTGAATAGAACTATGGATGTTGTTTTCCAACAACCAGACTCTGTTATGCTTACTGTGACAACTGGAGTAAACACAGTTGTGGAGGGCGAGACAAGTGTGAGCAATGTTCTGTTTGATAGTCGGTGACTTAAGCAGAGCGAAGTCACCAATGTCATACTCAACCCTAACTGAAGGGTCCTCTTGTAACAACGTGAAGTCCTAGTTCTTCGCAAGGAGAAAGAGAGAAGGCACGAGCAAGAAGAAGGGGACTTTGAGCAAGTGGAACTCCAGTAAACGTGGTATGAATTGCGTAGAACTAGATTGGGTTTTACAAGTACAAGACTTGAGTATTTATACAATGCAAGATCTAGCACGGACCATCGGGTCCCATAGGGAAGGTAAATGTTCTGCTGGTCGGAACAAAACAGAAGAAGAAGAACCGGAAGGAAAACGGAATCCCACTGTCTGGAAGAGCAGAATGTCAGCGAGCGGGAACAAACAGATGTCATACTCAGGAAGAGTTGCCAAGTGACAATACAGCATTGTAAGGGATAAATCGGAAGACATCGGATAGGGGCAGTCCCTATTGTGAGGAGTGAAAGAGTTCGAGAATCAAAAGAGGAAAAATAAATGTGCCCATCTCAAAACCGTAACAGACTCCTTCTGGTACTGTTAGGCCAGCTTTGTAATAGAGACTGCGCTATTTGGAGAGGTAGGTGTCAATATCAACCCCCTCTGCTTGCTTGTACTTCATGATTTCATGGCATGCCCAGTCTGTCTATAGCTGGGATCAGAAGAGACTTTCAATGGTTTGCTTCCATTGTGTCCTGGTGTAGATCTGTGAGGTTCCATTCGCAATCTTCATCAACTCTGTCTGTTACAGTTTTGTGACTGGCACATTTATTTTTCTATTATCTCTTGAACTCTTTTACTCCTGACGATAGGGACTGCCCTATTCGATGTCTTCTGAGTTATCCCATACGATGTTGTATTGTCACTCGGCGACTCTTCCCGAGTATGACACCCGTTCCGTCCTGCTCGCTGATATTCTGCTCTTCCGGACAGCGGGACTTCGTTTCTCTTCCGATTCCTTTTCTCCTGTCCTGTTCCAACTCAGCGGAACCCTGGACTTTCCTATGGGACCCGATGGTCCATGCTAGCTTTCACATCGTATAAATATTCGAGTCTTGTACTTGTAAAACTTAACCTAGTTCTATGCAATTCACACCGCGTTTACTGGAGTCCACTTGCTCGAAGTTGCCTACTTCTTGCTCGTGTCTTTCCTTCATCCTATTGCGAAGAACTAGGACTTCACGTCGATACAAGAGAACCCTTTCCTTAGGGTTGAGTACAACATTGACGACTTCGCTTTGCTTAAGTCGTCAACTATCAAACAGAACATTGCTTACTCTTTGTTTCGTTCTCTACAACTGTGTTTACTCCAGTTGTCACGGTGAGCATAACACTGTCTCTGCAAAGTGTGCACCTTTTGTGCCTTTGAGTTGTGATAGAAGAGCATATGGTCAGTTCTTGATCTTTGGGCCAAGTGGAATGCCGTCTGTGGCCATCTCTGTGAATTGTTTGGGGTTACAATCCATCCAGCATTGGATTTTGACCCACCATTCTTTGAACTTTGCTTTGGATCTGTCATATGGACCAGGGTTGGAGAATACTTCCACTTTGGTTGTGGATCCTCCACTGCTTCATGTCTTGACACCAAAGGGATTGTCATCTCCCTTGTCTGATGCCCATTGCTTGAGACCAATAATTTCTCTTGTTCTCTGGTCTGCTTCTTGTGCATTCTTGTCTGCAGTGAACAGCAGTTGTTCAGCATGGGCCAATGCCTCATAAAGATGTTCCTTTTCAGCTTCTAGGCCACCAACTCATATTGTGGCATCATTGAGCTGTTGTTGCATGAACAGCTGTTCTGCTTGTAACTCATTGAGTCTCTGCACAACTTCTGCAAGCATTGTGTCTGTTTGTGCCAGGTCTGGTCCTGTATCCATGGCTGGCACTCTTCATAGATGTGATGTGATTTATAGAGGAGGTGGAATCTTACTAGGATGAAGAATCCCATGCTCATTTCTTACTTGGTATTCTGGTGATTAGCTCAGCTCAGAATCTTCTTGGTGGTTAACAGGTGGTGTGCTCTATTGGGTGGCAATATGATTGTGCCCTTGTCTTCGTTGTGGATATAATGGTCACCATGTCCTTGTGACTAGGGTGTATACTTTGTTTGACTTGTTGTTCTGTTCACATACAACTTTGTCATTTTATGGAACTGTGGGAAAAACATCTGTAGGCAGGAAGAGGAAAGGGGAAGGAGAGTGGGGTGAGAGATATGATGTTGAGGTGTAAAGTCAGCACCGTCTGTGACAGTGAGGTCAAGAGCCTGCTCATTGGGCAAAGGTGAAAGGAGAAGAGAGCTGAGAGAGAAGTGAAGTGATGAGTGAGGTGATAAAAGTAGTCTTGTCCTAATGAAACGACCAAACAACTGTCTAGAGTTATACCAGGTCACTAATCACTAGGCTTAGGACTTAAAGACATTGACAATAGCAAGGGACAATCCTTGCATGTCAAGGAAAGAGAAAAGTAAAGGGAAACACAAGCAGTGAGCTTGATGTCTGTAGTTGTGAGGGAAAACACAAGAGGACAAGACTGAGGTCCTCCTGCCCTACTTTGGGGCTTTATATACTACTAGTACATGCACACGGACCAACTACTATGTATGGTAATGTGTGACATTTACTATAGGAGAACGTACAGCCTTGATAAGAGTGACTATCGCTATAGGCTGGGAGTCATTGTGAGTCATGTAGACACACAGCCTTGATGTGAGCAGCTTCTGCCACTGGCTGTGAGTCACAAGAAATGTAATGAGTCAGAACAAAGATAGGAGTGAATAATGCCATTGGCCTTTTGGTTTGGTGAGTCACTCGGTGTGAAATAGAAATCAAGGTGAGTCATCGTGAATCAAAAGATATGGGAAATGAAATACATGCACCATCCTTGAGGTGAACATGCATAGCCCATGAGGCATGGAAATGAAGAGCAGAACACAAAAGCCTCATGGGAAGAAATGTGTAACAAATGAGGTGGGAACATGTATCCTGCATATTGGATGTGAAAGAGTGAAGGAGTGTGATGTGTAACAACAGTGGGTCTTGGTGACTTTGTGACCATGAGCAGGGGTGTGAATGGGTACGATGGGGTGAAAAAGAGTGATAACAACACTTACCAGTTGAACCCTGCTGAACAGGAGGCCTGTAAGGAGTTTATTGATGAACACCTTGCCTCAGGAAAGATAGAGCCATCCAAATCC
>JBBPLG010001041.1:0-10797 GCA_038089695.1 Xanthoconium separans | reverse complement strand
GGTTGGTGGCTGCCTTTGCCATTGTTGTCTTCTTTCTCAGCTTCACCTGATTGCTGTTGAGAGCAAAAGGCTTATTGGGAGCAGACTAGCCACTAATGGGATCAACTCAGGATGACTCTGGAGTCCACAGTGAGTAACCATGATGATATTATAAGAGAACAACAATGTAGACTATCTATGCTTCAAGTAAACAAAAGTAAATATTAGCCAAAGCTGAATGTGAATGCAAAGGCAATAATACTCTGTTTGGGCAGAGTGTTAGTTTTTGTGGTTTCACATCTTATTTCTACTTCATTTTGGATTCTAACCATGCCCATGATGTTCCCCATGGTCACTTTTAAAGACTCACTTACCATTTTTCCAGATTTTTCTAATTTGTTGTGGCCACACTGCCCATACAAAGTGTTGCCTTTGCATTCATCAGAAGAGCAGAACAATCAGTGAGCAGAATAGAATGGAATGGAATACCATGCTTGGAGCTGATATTCTAAATGGCTGTACATTGTTCTAGTGGAAGTAAGGGGACACATCAGATGGGAGAATGTTCCCATCATGAGGAGTGGATAAGTCCAAAGAAGAAGCTCAAGGAAGAAAATAAATGCCTGTAACCACATATCCATAACATGTACCAAGAATGCTACAAAAAAGAGATATATGGGCATATGGGCCACATGCGCCACTAAAACCAGATCAAATACCATCCAACAAGGGTGTGCCCTTGCAAGATAGACCAAAATGGATATCTGAAGACTGGGATCTGTTGAGAGCGAAAGGCTTATTGAGAGTGGACTAGCCACTAATGGGATCAACTCAGGACAACTCTGGAGTCCACAGTGAGTAACCTAGATGATATTAAGAGAGAACAACAAGGTAGACTAACCTGGAGTCCACAGTGAGTAACCAAAGACTACAAAGTGGAACTCCAGGGAGTATGTGCACTCCAAGTAAATAAAAGTAAACAGTCAGCCACAGCTGAATGGGAACACAAAGGCAACACTCTGTATGGGCAGAGTGGCCAGAATAAACTAGAAAAATCCAGAAAAATGGTAAGTAAGCAAAGTGACCATGGGGAACACCATGGGCACGAGAAATGGAGTAGAAATGAGGTGCGAAATCACCAAAACTAACAGGATCATCAAGAGGAATGGATGGAAGGGAGCACATAATTGTGCCTTGCACAAACAGAGACTGTCATCTGTGACTTGTCTTTGCCACCAGGACTGAAAGATTGCTTAACTCAGTCTCTCATTCCCTGAAGGAGGTCAATTACCTAAGTCAACCTACACATTGCTCACTCTAAACCCATATCAAAGTCCCCAGCGATCTAGAAATGGTCACCTTGTCTTTGATGCACATGTCTTTGCTCCTGCCACACAGCAAAGCTCATCTAGCCATTCACAGATTGGGTCAGCCTCTGGTGAAACCCTGCAGGTGCTCCCAAATGTACACAACATTGCAATCTCATTCATAATATCACACCACACCTTGTTACATAGTGTACCCTACCAATCTACTTTCTTATGACACTAGGAGCTATGTAATGGAAGTACAGTGGTAGTGTCAATCAGGCAGTTGGTTACTGAAGTACTGACTACTCACACATAGTCATCCACTATATTCTCTCCTTTGCTCTAGCCAGACTGTTCTTGAGGACATCTCGTGGTAAGCAATACTGTGACATGTGAGTGGCCAAATGTTGGTGTGGATATGATTATTGTGATAGTGTTCATGAATGGCAACTAAGACTGAGAATGGTGGGATCCCCAGGAGGAGGGTGCTGGTGATATGGATGATTTGAATGGGGATTTGACCTTAGAAAAAAAAGGGTAGAGTTATTTCCACACTCAATGAGATTGCTCAACTTCTGACATGGACTTCCAACAAGGCACCTCCTGAGCCTTCCTCATCATTGCCTCCCTCCCTCCTCACCTTCTCCTGTTAGTTTTGGTGATTTTGCACCTCATTTCTACTTCATTTTGGATTCTAACCATGCTAATGGTGTTCCCCATGGTCACTTTACTTACTTACCATTTTTCTGGATTTTTCTGGTTTGTATGTGGCCACTCTGACCATATGAGTGTTGTCTTTGCATTCACATCCAGCTATGGCTGAATGTTTACTTTTATTTACTTGAAGTGCACATACTCCCTGAAGTTCCACTTTGTAGTCTTTGGTTACTCACTGTTGGCTCCAGGTCAGTCTAACTTGTTGTTCTCTCTTAATATCATCTTGGTTACTCACTGTGGACTCCAGAGTTGTCCTGAGTTGATCCAATTAGTGGCTAGTCCACTCCCAATAAGCCTTTTTCACTCTCAACATCTCCCTCATCCTCATCCTCTTTGCTTTCATCATTCTCAGATGGGCCTTCTCATCCTCTTCCAGCTCATGGTCATCATTGGTGCTGAACTTAATTTGATGACCCACCATCTGGACTGGCAACTTCAACAGTGACATGTGGAGAATACCAAAGGAGGTGTCCAAGATGCCCAAAATGACCTTATTGGCTAACCCAGCAATGGCATTGATCCACTGCAAGATGCTTTTCACCCAACAACCTAGGTGTCATCATCAACTTGGGCATGTTTGATTGTGGTTGTGTAATGGGTATTAGATCAGCTGTGCTGACATGTATGTGTGAGCAGACAAGGAATTAATGGATCAATTTAAAAAAAAAAAAATCAATGGCATACTCAAGTACCTTTTTTTTGCTCTCTCTGAGCCCAAGCACACTGAGATCAACATTCTCCCACAAATTAGGGGATGTCCATGAGGTTGATGAGACAGTGGCTCTCTTCTTTTCCAGGGACTGGAACCATTGGGTAATGAGGAGATGGGATACAGCTCAAACAAATTGGCTTTGACAATGGAAAAGATGAATATGGGAAGAAGAGGCAAGGATGTTAATGTAGGACAGATTTGGAAGGTGCTTGACTGACCATCATTGGTTGATTTAGTGAAGTGGAAAGATGGATGGTAGGTATTGAGGGACTTTGAATCTTGGTTGCTTGCAGGGTTCACACATTCAATAAGGCAGGAGGGAGTGTGGTTGTCTTGACTTTTCAGACAAATGGGTGGGATTGTGCCACAATCAAATGGGAAAGCATGCCCATCGCTTTTGCAAAGGGTGAGTGAGCAGAGAGATCCAGCTGGGCCAATCCTACCAAAAGGCAGACACATCCTCACATACTCTACATGGTTGACCACATCACTGCTTCATGGTTCACATCTTCATGTATGATGGACTTACTTGGATCCTTGGGTGGTGCCCAGTCCTGTGTGAGAAGAGTATGTCACAACAAATGATCTACAACCATGATTAGAGTTTTGAAGTCACTGAGATGAATCACACTGACTCATTGTTGCACAGAAGTGATACTACAACTCATTCTCACTCGCATGTTCATCAAGCTCGTTGCCAATCATCATGTTGTATCACAAATCTACATCTACAGCCCTAATACAACACAAGTGTGTGCAATGTAAACAGAAAAAGGAAAGAATGAAAACATGAGTGGAAGATTCCTGATACAGGGTTCAGCAATATCAGAGTCAGCCATGGAAGTACCTGGCAAAACATATCACACTTCCAAGTCCATGGAGATTGATTGCACAGTGTACATACATTAGCTCACATGTATGGTACATATGTTGGAGTGAGGTATGAGTGAAAGCCCAGTGGGTTTTCCAGCCCAAAGCACTGAAGGGGCAAGCAAGCTGCACAAGTGGGATGGGCACCAAGCAGATTGACTGAATGAGCCCCCTGTGAAATGCAATGGACATTGATTGTTCATTGCCCTGTGAGATCAGCAATCCCCATAAATGGTCTTCAAATCGAACACAATGTACCTACCATTGTCACTTCACATCTTCACTGTGGCCAGGATGTGATGTTCATCCTGAGACAAGCCACATCTCTGAGCTTCAAGGTCAAGCTATGCTTATTATTTCTAGGTACTAATTTAGCTTGGCTTTCCCCCAGAAATAAAACAAGATGAGAAACTCCCAGTGGTTGTTATGATTGTTTGTTCACTTTGTGTGGTTGATGATGTGTGTGATTGGTGAAAATACTGGGCTGTCCTCTGGAGGTGATTGTGAAGAAGACTGAGAAAGTTAACATACACTCAGGTTAAATGACATCCAATTCACATGCCTGCTGTGCTATGATCAATTTCAGTTTGAGTTCACAAAAGATCACTGCAGCAGTGCTTGGTGTTGTTGCTGTCTTTCACATCACTGCAAAAACAACTACTGCAGTCTTCTGTGCTATGGGAATCACAGCAACACCCAGCCATGCATTATGATTTAATACCCTCAATGCTTCTAGCACTGTGGCTCTGTCCAACAAGAGAGCCACAAAGCTTCACCTTGGTATATTCTTAACATTCTTGAGTCAGAAGACACTGGCAACTTACATCGCTGTGAGTACCATTGACACTACCAAACCCTCTTGCTTGGAAGAATTTGCCTTAGAGCCATCCTCGACAGGAGCAGTCTTGGTTGCCACTGTTGAGAGCAAAAGGCTTATTGGGAGCAGACTAGCCACTAATGGTATCAACTTAGGACAACTCTGGAGTCCACAGTGAGTAATCATAATGATATTAAGAGAGAACAACAAGCAAGGTAGACCAACCTGTCCACAGTGAGTAACCAAAGACTACAAAGTGGAACTCCAGGGAGTATGTGTGCTTCAAGTAAACAAAAGTAAACATGAGCCACAGGTGAATGTGACACCAAAGGCAACACTCTGTATGGGCAGAGTAGCCACAACAAACTAGAAAAATCCAGAAGAATGGTGAGTAAGTAAAGTGACCATGGGGAACACCATGGGCATGGTTAGAATCCAAAATGAAGTAGAAATGAGGTGCAAAATCACCAAATCTAACAAGCCTGGGTGGGGTTCAATCCTGGCAGTGGTTGAACTTGAGGGGGACTGGTGAAGAGGTCAGCAATGAGAGTGATCCATTCTAGAAGGGTGGAGAAAGTTGATCTGACTTCCTTGGATGGCATGGTATGTAATCATTTTCTGTGGTGCCAGAAACATGACCCATCTGTCAACATATTACAAGAATGAACACCAATCTCATGCAAGGTAAAACAAGAATCAATATGTGTGCTGTCAAAAGACCAGTGTCCATGATGATTTGTGGCTATCAGCATTGAGAGAGATGGTATGTGAGCAAGTTTGGCCCATTCTGACACAATGAGTCAGAAAAGACTCCTTTGGTATCAAACAAGTCCAAGTTTGATTTCATTCAGAGCAAGGCAGACACTCTTGAAGCAAGTGATTGTCATCAACAATAGTCCCATGTAAAGTTGAAGGTGTTGGAGGCAAGGAAAAGACAGTTCTTGTGTTCCAAATGATTGAGAGAACAAGGAGAGGTGGACCAAGGTGTATGCAGTCAAAAAATACAAGTTTTTGGCTGAGCTGAGCTGTTCCAGGCAGCCACTAAGGTGATCATATGAAATGTGTGGAAGTTGTGATATCAGTAATGTTTGGACACATATGTCCCAAATCTCCCACATGGCAAGACTGGCTGGTGTCACACTTACCATGACAACTGGAGTTAGCATAGTTCTAGAGGAAGAGTAGGAACAATAGTAGGATGCCTGTTTGATAGACCAATGACTAAAGCAGTGTGAAGTTGGTGGTGTTGCACTCAACCCTTATAAATAGAGGGGTCCTTTTAGGACAACATGAAGTCCTAGTTCTTTACAAGGGGAGGGGAAGAGAACACAAGTGAGAAGGCAAGGACTTTCAAGCTTGTGGAATACCAGTTAATGCAGTATGAATTGTGTAGAACTAGCTTAGGTTCTACAAGTACATTGGCTTGACTATTTATACAACAATACAAAGGTGCACAGGCCATTGGGTCCTGCAGGGTGAAAGGATCAATAAGGGGTTCCGTCTAGCAGAACAACAGGAATGGGAATGTAAGGACTTCTGCTGTCCAGAAGAGCAGAATGTCAGCGAGTGGAAGAAATTGGGTTGCCTTACTTGGACAATAAATTCCAAGAGGCTATACATTGTCATAGGGAAGATTAGGAACACATTGAGCAAGAACAGATCCTGTTGTGAGGAGAGAATAAGTCCATGTGAAGTGAAAGCAAGAAAAATAAACATATCTGATGCAATTCTGTAATAGCTGGGTGAGTTGCAAACTCAGTCAACAGTGATGTTAATGTGGAACCACACAAGAGGTGGGAATTGTGAGATGTCATTAACAGAATACCAGGGAGGTTCAAGAACACTTGGAGGGGATTGGAATTGGGTAGCTCCTCCCAATGCACCCATGGAGATTTTGTGTATCAGCTTCAATTTCCATGGATTGCAACATCAGGCACCTGCTGCAGCTGGTGGTCATGGTTCCTTCAAATCTATCTCCAAACTCTGGTGTCTAGCAGAACAGTGGAATGGTGGAATAATGGAATAATGCTGGAACAGTGGAATAGTGGAATAATGGAATAATGCTGGAACAGTGGAATAGTGGAATGTAGGAATAGTGGAACAAAGGAAAGCATGTCCAAATGCTTGGAGGGTGCAATTCAAGGACTCTACTGTCATGTCCCAGATAGGATTATGGTGTAATCATTTTGTAGGAAATATAATGGAGACACCATTTGAACCAGAAATCCACTATGTCTGATTGAACAACTTTCCATCTGCCTGGCCAGGAACTCAATGAGGTTGCAGAATGGAATGCCACCTTTCCATGCTTGCTGCCTATAGCAAGCAGTGGAACCCTCAGAATCTCAAAGCACCATGGTACAACCCCTGAACACAGGCAGGTGTTTGCTGATCTTGTTGCTTGACATGCCTCATTATCTGCTGCTCCCCATCCCTATCTCTGGTATATAGGCTGGTACTATTCAAATGACCATTACAATGGTCTTGAACTTTTAGCCTTCTAACTTGGCAATTCAACAATTTGGTAGGACTGTTCCACTTACGAGCTTCCAAAAAAAAGGTAGGACACATCACTTTCATCTTCTTCAAGTTTGATAAATGCATTCTGTGGATACACAGGTCTCACCTGGCACAACAAGGCATGCACTGCATAACTTTATGGCACCAGTGGTGGCACAAATTAAATTCAGGGCATTGGGGAGCTATAAAACCCCCCCTGTCATCATGCCAGGTGAACAAGCAAGAAACAAAGAGGCATACATATACATAACTATGAGATAGTCTGTGGTAAGCTTAGGAAATGAAATGAGGGAAAGCATAATGCACATGACATGTTGTGACTTCAAAATTATGTCAGATAATTGTTGAGTCACTGTCCAACCTAGTCAAACCTTTCCCCCTCTTTGACTTCAACCATTTCTAACAACAGTGGTAACATGAGAAAGGCAAAAACACATGATAGGGTTTGGTAACTTTGGAGGTGTTTGATGTGTTGGCTGATCAGTCAATCAACTTTAGGTATAAGTGTGTAGTGACTGCTTGCTCACAGTCCTCTAACCTTCAATACAGGGCCTGATGGCAGTTCTTCAGAGGTGAAGGCCACCTGGTCATCAGGCATTGCTGTGAAGGCAAGTGAGTTGAGAATTTGGTTCTCAACAAAGCTGAATGTATTGTTTGACTGTGTTGAAAAGGGCTGGACCCATATTCATGACTTGTCTAGCCATTTCCCCTCTGGAGAAATTGGGCAATAGAGCAAGTTGGATGGTTCCACTATCTCAGCAAACCTACCGTGAGTCAAAGGTATAGTCTTCCTCCGTGCATGTGCCTTGCCAGTGGGAACAAGTTGTGCAACCAGCAACTCAATTATCATAAATGGCTGGGTGCCCTAACAGCAGTCAATGAAGTGAAGCCACACCTACTGTGATATCTGATACAGGCTCCTCCTCTATAAGACAACACTGGATCAATGAGACGTTTCTTAAAGTTGTGGATGATTTTGGATGTGGCAGTGAGTCACCCACTGTCAGTACAACATCCTGATGGGATGTAGATTGTAGAATGGGTGTCCATTTCAGTGTCACTGCTTGCAAGCACATCCACCATATCATCGCCAACATCATCATCAAACTTGTAATCCTTGACCTCCATGACCTTGGTAAACCCCCAATTGTACAGGAGTCCATTGTGCTTGCCATTCATGCAATATTCACATGCAGGACAATCAGATTACCCAGGAGGTACCTGTTACGCTTACTGCGAGCCGATGCCCTAGCGAAGTTAGTCGCAACCGTTCATGTGAGAAGAGATGAAGTAAGCAGTTATACAACCTTGTACTGCGAGCCAGCCGGCCCAGCGTAGTACCGTCCAAATGTTCAGGAGGTCAAGCACGGATGTGCGAGACCGACGAGAGGTCTTGAGGGTTCAAGCGCAAGCTAATGCCTTGAAGAGCCGGAAGACGAAGGTCGTGAAATAGAGGTGAAGTCGAGAGTGGACGAGACTCTGAGGGTTCCCTCTACCAGTACACCAGTAGACCAGAATACGATTGCAAGTAAGAGGGCACCGAAGTGCAGTGGGGATACAGGCAGGTATCTTGGTGTAGAACTAGCTTAGAGCTACCGGAGAACTAAGGTAACTCTATATATACTATCCTGAATGGTGCACGGACCATCAGGGCAAAGGGTGATCCAAAGGATCAAACGGGCTTCCCACAACGGGAAGGAAAGAATAGGATCAAAAAGGAGTCCCGTTGTCATGAAGAGCGGAAAAGGATCAACGGGATCAAAAGAGAAGCATGCCCAATATGGCTATAGGGTCCATAGGGCTGTACACGTGATGGAAGGTCAAGAACGGGGTTCCATCAGAAGGGAGAATAGGATCAAATGGGAGTCCACTGTCTCGGGGCGATGAGGATCAGCGCGAGAATCCACAGATGATCGGGGACGCATCTAGTGCCATATGCGGACGGAGTTCCACAAGGCTATACATGGGCTACGGGTGAGCCTGGGTCGTGATGGGGATGTTCCTGCAACCAGCGAGGAACAGGATAACGAAGGGAAGAGCAGAGGGTTCCGGGATGGGGTAGGAACAGGTGTCCGTCTTCAGGGCAAGTCTTGCTAGCACATCTGTCACCGAGATGGCTAGGGCGACGAGGATTGGCCATAAGCGAGAGTATGGCAACTCTTGGGGTGTCCTATGGCGAGGACATCAATGGTAGTACTCCCAGAGTACTGGTACGTGCGGTAAGGCTTCTGCCAGAGCCTAGGGGTGATGTGGTCCCTGTCCGTCGAGGAAAAGGCGAAGAAAAAAAATGAAGTGGTCCGGTCCGGTGGTACTGCCGGTGAACCGTGGATTTCCGTAACAATTCGCCTCTGCCTTTGCCATTGAACTTGCCAGACTCCTTCAGTATGACATCACTCTCTCTACCGCATATCACCCTCAGATGGATGGAGAAACTGAAAGAGTCAACCAGGAACTGGAGACATATCTTCGGATCTTCTGTGACGGAGTTCCACAAAAATGGGCAGATCTTCTTACTACCGCCGAATATCACCACAATTCCGCACGCCACTCTGTCACCAAACAAACTCTGTTCTTCTTGATGATGGGTTACGAACCCTGCTCTTACCCCCCACTCGGCAAAACCTTCCTTCTGGCCTTGGAACAACGAATGAATTCCCTGGAAAAAGCCCAAGAAGAAGCCATTGCCACACACGACAAGGCCAGACAATACATGGCAGATCGGATCACGTCCAAATTCTCCCCCTGGAAGACTGGGCAGAGAGTATGGCTCGACTCTCGAAACCTCAGACTACGATACCCCACCAGAAAGCTTGCACCACGAAGGGAAGGACCCTTCGAGATAGTCCAAGTGCTATCACCAATCTCTTATTGTCAAAAACTCCCTCCGACTTGGAAAATCCACGACGTATTCCACGCCTCCCTCCTATCTCCATATAAGGAGACCGAGGAACATGGCGCGAACTTCTTCCCAGAACCACCAGACATAATAGAAGGAGAAGAAGAATGGGAAGTAGAGAATATCTTGGCACACCGAGGGTTGCCTGCCCGACGATCGTACCTGGTCAAATGGAAGGGCTATTCTACCGCGGAAAATACTTGGGAATCAACACGGAACCTACGGCACTCCACCGAATTAATCCAAGAATACTGGGACCGACAAGGAGATAAGAGGTAACCAATCAGGACCAATACTGAGAAAAGCTATAAGGCGCACCGACTGGTGGCAGGCTTTCTCCATTCCCATCATTCCTCATCCACAAGAAACATGTATGCCACCGTCCTCGACCTCCCCATTGACACCCCTCTTCGTCTCCACCGTTTTCCCCCTGAGCACCACCGAATGGCCCTCAGCGCCCTCCTCGCCAACTCCATCGTACACTGATATCTTAAGAGAGACAACGCCTTTGTGCACGGTGGAGCCCTTGATACCCTCATCGCTGTCGCCCAATCCCTCCATACCGTTAAGAGAGTCCATGAGATCTCTATGGGAGATATACTCGAGCCCAACCCCAGACATGTCCTCATGGACACCACTATCGTCAAAGCCCAACAGTTCATCTACAATACCCTCCAGCGCTTCGGGGTCATCACGGCCCTTAACAAACTCCCTTACATCATCGTCGCCCCCGTTATTCACTCCCTATTCAGGTCCCTCCCACACCAGTACCAACAATTCTACCTTGATCAATTGATCACCCCCTGGGACAACCCACTCTGTACCTGGGACGCCAACCAATCTGTCAGAGAAGATCTCTCCACTGCCGCCTCTACCACCACCACTCGAGATTCCTCTCCACTATCCTCGTCCTCTAAAGAAAACGATACCCCCATTCCTGTGCCAGCCCCTAGTGAGCCCCTCGAAGGAAGCCCTG
>JBBPLG010001040.1:0-10798 GCA_038089695.1 Xanthoconium separans | reverse complement strand
CGGACAAACAGAGAGATATAATGCTACAATAGAACAATATCTCCGTTTGTATACAAATCACTTACAAAATGATTGGGTGGATTGGCTTGCACTTGCGGAGTTCGCACATAATCAAAATAGCACAATTTCCGGTTTTTCTCCTTTTATGTTAAATTATGGACAACAACCCCTGATCAACGGAGAACGTCGAAAGACTATTCGTAATCAATCAGCAATGGAATTTGCCGATATGATGAAGAAAACCATCGAACAAGCAAAGATGTCATTAGAACATGCTGCCACGGATATGAAACGATATTATGATCGTAAAACACGATCAACAGTGGAGTATAAAGTTGGCGATCTTGTGCTACTCGAAGGAACCAATATCCATTCTGATAGACCATCGAAGAAATTGGGAGACAAAAGATACGGGCCATTTAAAATCATAAAGAAGATCGGTGCCGCATCATACAAACTCAAGTTAGATCCAAAATGGCGAAATATCCATCCTGTGTTTCACGAATGTCTCCTTCATCCTTATGTGAGAGGAGAATTCGCTTCACAACAAAAAGAACCGCCACCACCACCAGATCTGCTTGATAATGGAACGGAAGAACAAGAAGTCGAAGAAATCTTGGCATCACGGGAAAAACGTGGTTGCCTCGAATATCTTATTCACTGGAAAGGATTTCCCTCGGAAGAAAACGAATGGATTCCATCTACTCAATTGTCGAACGCAGAGGATGCAGTGAAGTCGTTCCATCGAACACACCCCACTGCTCCACGGCCTGCAAAAACAATAAAATTGCGACAATATGATGGATCTATTTATGACCCTCGTTGCACATGTCCATTGTGTAAAGGAATTCCCTTACCTACTCCATCCACCTCAGTCCTAACATCGGACGACTTCAAACAATTCCGTTCTTCTCTGCAACATCTCCCAGATCATCTCTTTGATGTTCCTGTTGCGGACAACAGTCCTTAAAAAGGGGGTAATGTAATAACTTTTCATTTCTCAATCACCTCTTCACTTTTCCATATCACATATCTCGACTGTTCCAGACTATGACATCACCATGATATCATACCTCATGTAGTCCTCATGTATAACACATGTATAGTAGTATATAAGTAGGGACGTTTTTGTATAGTAGTCTTTAGTTTCGGAATAGTTGATATTCGCTCCTTCTAAGTGCGCTCACTTTGAGTCGCCGATCGAGTGTGTTCCTAACAGCCGCGGTACTACATACAATTGGCCTCTGTTAGTACCTTGGCAAAAGATTCTCGTGCAAACCACCCCATTCAGTCAAGGTTGAGTACTTGAATCTTGATCATGTCCGAGTTGATGCGAAACCATTTGAAACAGGAATATCATTGATGTTCCTGGACCCCTAAGGTCCAGGTTTCTACCAACATGATCGATTACCAGTCCGGTCACCTTGATTTGACATTGTTTGGTATATATATAGTTTCTTTCTTTATACGTTCTGTCGAGCTCCATCTGTCGATCGTCCGCAGTGAATGTTGTTTGCAAATGGTTGCGATCATTACTAATCGTTTCATCAAGAGGTTCTGCAGCCCCTTGCGTCTTGGCTCACTGGTGGATAGGTGTACATCGCCGCCCCTTTTCAATCATGCCTCTCCTCTTTTACACCGAAAGTTGGTCGAAATATTGAGTATGTTTCTTTTTTGCTTATCTGACAAGCTTTCCAATGGTTCACTTGTTAGTAATAGTACACATCGCCGTCTGTTTTCAATCAAGAGGTCGTTCAACCCCTCACGTCTTTCCTCACTAGATGTAGTGGAAACATTTGTACAGATGTATGCAATGGTGAGTTGCGCAGCATGAAAATTATATTACATAGCGATTGTACAAGCAGAGCAATTGGAACCAGCGTGGCTGAGTGTAACAACGATGGAGGGGGTCCAGGGTTGCCCGGAGGGCCGTGGTATTCCTGCAATTTTGTGCGACATGATCGAATACCGGCCCGATCTTCCTTGATTTGACGTTATTTGGCATGACTCCGTTGTTACAAATCATCCAGTACCCCCTTTTTGTTCGGGTTGGAGCTTAGTTCGTTCACGCCGCAAACACCCTACCTCAAGAGGGATGTCGTGGCATTGTCTCAAATGATTCACGACAACACAGTCACTTGCAACCGTGCATGGGCAGCCGCCCTCGCTTGCCTAGGGAACTGCATGGGTACAGACCCGTAGGAACAGGTACGTACCAAAGCCGACGACGACGATGTGACGACAACGAGTGCCGCATCCCACCCGCCACCAGGATGACAACGACGACGCTTCACCACCACCCGTTCAGCACGCAAGGAGCGCTGCGACAACGACAGCGATGGCGCAGCCTCCACGACGACGACGACAACGGCGTAGCCGCAGCGGTGTCCCCACCACCACCACCACCAAAAACATGTCGTCGACAGAGACGCCGACATGGCACGATAAAGATGACGACCACGTAGCCGCAGCAACGTCCCCACCACTGTCGTGTCAACGATGGCAACGCACCACCACGCCCACATCGTCGTCGTCAATGTCCTAGCCGGCGATGCGTTGTTGGTAGAGACGCCGACGATGACGCAGCCACTGCGCGTTACCACCGACGGCGACGACGATATAGCCATATCGGCGTCCCCACCACTATCACGTCATCAACGGGGACGCACCGCATCCTCACCCCGCGATCATGTTGACGATGATGTAGCCATTTCCAGTGTCACCGCGACAACAACTACAACAACGAGCGATGACTAGCATGCATTCTCGTTCTGCCGCGAGAGTTCATGACAATCACCAGACGTCATTGTCCTCCCTTACACTCTAGGTATCGCTACTGACAGTGGCATGCACTTGCGCCTAACTCGCAGGCGTGTTGGGCGTCGATAAGGGCTGTATGCACTTGGGGTATAAGCACTCGTGCGATTGCTGTATGTACAGTACTAGTACATTATGTATATCCAATAAGAAAGTTGTCGTCACACAACCAACTTGAATCAAAGTAATGGGGTCCAGGGTTGCCCGGAGGGCTGTGGTATATTTGAGGTGCTCGAAGTGAGTTCGAAGTGAGGCTCAGGGAAATTCCGGACCCTAAGTGGGTGACTTAGCGTAGGCTTTTAATCCACGACAAAATATTCAGATGTGCGTCTCCCGTAGCATATTTGAGAATATAACACATACGCATGCTTTTGCACAGTTTAAAAATGCGGACAAGTTGAATACACACAGAGACTGATGAACTATGTATTTGTGACATGCAGCTGAGTGCAAGAACCTATCGAAAGTCGAGGTTGCTCCCGATCGGAAGTGGGGGCTTTCCTTTTCGGCACAAAATTTATTGGAGGGGGCCATCCCCTTTGAGAACCGGCACACCGGCAACCTTCCATCTTTGGACAAAAAAAATTCTATTCCTCGGATTAAAGCCTACGGTAAGTCACCCACTGAGTAGCTAATTGTTCAGCTCCGATTTCTCCCTTCAATATCAATCCGACTAATCGTAAACGACCCAGACCGTACAACTCGGCATACACTTGGTGACTGGTCACGACACACTTGCCTGAACTCAAGCCTTAGCCCTATCGCCGAAGCGGAAGCCTGGGTCAAACTTTGGGTTTAATTTCACCGTGACTTTCAAAGTTTTCACGACTCCGACAGTGCAACAGCAAGTCGTTTCCACAGCATTTCTTACATAATATCACGCACGACCCACGCGGGAGTCGTGAGGCCTCTCGCACCGTTATGACTCCCTCATGGATGATGAAAATACTTGCCCTGATCGATCCTGTTCACGGCAGGGTATAAATTCTGGTGTGCAGGCGTATCCCCTCATCATTGCACCATCACTCTGCCCGCTCGAGTGCACGTACTTCCAGTATCCAAATCCAGTACTTTGACCAGCCCCGCCTATCACGTGCCTTACCGTATCCGGCGCTCCTCATTGCCACATGGCAAGCTCGAGCACTTCAGGTCCTGCCGAAGAACCTCACGAGCCGATGGCCGAATCACTTGCGTTCTCCAAGTGCGATAAATGCAACCCCAAACAGAATAAGGACACGAAGAATATCATCGTGTGCATCGATGGTACTTCTAACAAATTTGGTCGAAACGTAATTTCTCGCAGATATCTGTGTAACGCGTCTAACGAGTGCTAGAATACTAACGTGGTGAAGTTGCTCGCCAAGATCGATCAACCAAAGCAGCGCACATATTACTCTAGCGGAATTGGCACACACCCCACAACCCTCGATATCGTCAATCGCGTCAAAAATGTATTCGTTGACAATATTGACAAGGCAATTGCATGGTTTGTACTCGCACATAGTCCAACTGTTCAAGGATTGAATTTCCAATGGCAGGAATGTTGAAGGAATTATCAAGGAAGCATACCGTTGGCTAGTGCAAACATATAAGGATGGGGATCAGATATACTTCTTTGGTAAGTTCGAGCTTCACCATAGTTTTCATAGTTGACGATTGTTCTGTAGGCTTCTCTCGGGGTGCATATCAAGTGCGTGTGCTTGCGGAGATGATACACAAGGTGCGACTTGATTCACTGGCCCACCAAAAGCGTTGTAACCACTGAATCGTGTTTCAGGTTGGGTTGATAATGGAGGTGACAGAGAAGCAGATCGGAGTGTGAGCAGCTGAAGCCTCGCCTGCGGAAATTTGACAAACCTCTCAGCAGGGCTTACGATCACTATCAAGGAATTCGTTCCGGAAACCTAGAGGCGGGGCCCATCGCCAAGGACTTCAAGGAGACGTTTTCCTGGCAGAACGCGAGGGTGCACTTTGTCGGAGTATGGTAATTGGACATTTTTATGCATCGGTCGGGTGACGGTCAAGACTGATCTCGGTCTAGGGACACTGTCTCCTCCGTTGGCCTTTTGAAAAAAGACGTCTTCCTTTCGACGTCTTCGTCTGCAGCCCATGCTTGTCATTTCCGACACGCTCTCGCTCTCGACGAACGTCGAGTCAAGTTCATGCCAGAATACCTTTGCGAAATGAACTCTCGAGTATACCACAAATGCGAGGGCGACATTGCAACGAAACCTTGTAACGTCAAGGAAGTTTGGTTTCCCGGCTGTCACTCGGACGTGTAAGTCACCACCAAGGTCCTCTTGTGATACTTATAAACTCCGCACAGTGGTGGAAAGAGTAGACCGGGGAGGCCACATCATGCCGGGAACATATCGCTGCTTTGGATGCGTCGAGAGGCAGCTGCTCAAGGGCTCGTTTTGAAGCCAACGGATATGTCCTGGAGCCCAGAAGACGTCGATTTTGGTACCAGCAATTCAATGAGCCTGATATGGAGGGTGTTCGAATATCTGCCCCTTAGGTATCAAAGGTGCTTTAGTGGTGCTGGCGAGATTGCTCTAGGGTGAGGTTCGTGGCATCTTGCCAGCGCGTGATGCTGAATTTGTGCTTGGTAGCTTTCATCGGCTGGGACCGCGTCGTATCATACCTGGTCAAAAGGTCCACGCTTCCGTTTTGTACGCAAGCGCATATAATCCAAAGGCAACGCTGGGAAAGGGTTTCGACATACCGATTACGGAGCTGGACGACCAGATTTGGGAGATGGAGTTGTTCGACGATACCGCAGCCAAAGAGTTGGTAACCTACCTGGGTAGTCAGCAGGCGAGCACGCCAATGAACCTATACAGATTGTTGTTCATGCTTCGGTTCGGTACGTTATTACCCCTTCTCTTCCGGGCGGTTTGATAACGATATCGCTCGTGCTTTCAGATGAAGGAAAGCAATGCATCAAGAGAATAGATGGCTGGGAAAGGGAGTTTCAATCGCTCATCCAAGACCCTAATTGTGAAACGCTCGTTAGGCTCGTCGCCGTTGTCGCTTATCACGAAGTTTGTGAGTTCCTCACAGTCAAAACGTGAATTCCTCTCTAATCTCTTGTTGTAGCTTGCGATGCCAAAGAGTGCACTCGAGTTACACCGCTTACCGATGCTATTTTGCATGATGTGTTTGAAGCAGCGAAGGGACGCATACGTAGGATGCTGCCGGGATGTGCGTTTTACGATGCTCTCACGGTGACGGTTCTTCTACAACTCCTGGAAAAACACCAAATTCTTCGGGGATGTATGTTCACAGATGGCGTCAGAGAAAAGGTGATGGAAGTTTTCTTTTGGTTTTACGACATGGTTTTTCTGCACCCAGACTGGAATATCGTGCAACGGAGAGTGGCATTTGGGCAGGTGGTGGCCAGCATGGATTCCTTGTTGCAACACGGTCAGTCGAGTAATCATATTTGTATATGATGAGACGCTTATCATTTACTAGAGGATAGGCGAGAAGATCTCTTTGCAGAGCTCCAGAAACATCCATCGGTGTCCCTGCTTTCTCAGATATTGAAGATAAACCGTGAGGGTTACACATATGTCCGCACTGCGCTGGATTTTACCTCCATTTAGGCGAACGCGATACGACTCTCGGAGGGCGTGTTCTGTCGGTTCTCGTTGAGAAGCTGGGGTCCAGCTTACCGGATGCCAATGTGTCCAGACTTGATCTAATACTATGTTCTAATGGTACGGGACACAGCCTTGGCGGGTCGGGACATGGTCTGATATCGTTTCTTTCTAGACCGCCACCTTCTGATTGCTGCGTTGCGTATGGTGTTGACTCTCGCACGAATACCAGCTAGCATAAATGATAGATCGACAACAGCGTGGAAGCTGTGCTCCCCATTGAAGCCAAAGATAGAGAGACTGGCGATGAAAGACGATCCGCTGGTCGGTGTCCTCGCTATTGAAATTTTGCTCGCCTTGTACCCCCGTCCGGATGACTGGCAGGGTCAGTCGGTGTTGCTTTCTCTTTGCCTTACCCGCGTTTCTGGCCGAGCGAATATCCAGCAAAAGGAAGTTCGAGCTAATCTTGCCAGAGCATTAGCCCGTATACACCTCAAAAGTCCCACTTCGACGAATCGCACCAGTTGCAGTGGTGAAGATCCTGGACGCCAGTTATTGCGTGGCCTTTTCGGGCTTGGTGAGTGACCTTGATCGGGGAGATTCAGACGTGATCGATGATAGCATGTTGTGTCAGGCGGAACCGAACTCAGTACACCACAGAAAAACCTCATTGGAGAACTGAAAAATGCAGTTGAGACGGGAAAGCTGCGGGAGCGTACCGATGCCACAATGACCCTTTTGAAACTGTGCGAGAGTGAGTGTGACATCGATACGCTAGAGACGCGAACTCACCATGGTTCATCAGCTGAGAGCATTCGCATTCATCTCTGTAAGATCGGACTGTTGAATGTCCTCATCGACCAGCTGCAAAATAAAGATAGCGCACTGCTCGCTGCATACGCGCTGGCTACCTGTTTGAACTACAGTGAGTGAGATCGTATTCTGCCGGACACGCGTAGCTTACAGTCACAGCGGATATGCACTCCGGGATCAAAGAACACCAAGATTTTGCGAAACACATTGTTGGGATGTTGAAGCAGAATTATTTTGACGATGCTATCGGCCAAGTCGAAGGGTTCCAGATCTTCTTGGCTCTGATCAAACACGGTAACGACCTGTTATCATCGCAGACGATCGGGCGTCACATTCTGATGTATTCGACTTAGCTGACTTGCGGGAAAAGATGGAGGAATGCAACATCATCGAGATTCTGACGACCAAGCTGGGAACGGGAAAGCGGAAGGAGATTCGTACAAGCCTGATCTGCTTGAACACCTTCCAGTCCTTTGGTACGTTTGGGAATGACGACATCGGTCCATCGTGACTGATGCACCCGCCAGACCCAAAGGGTACTTGGACTGACGATCTGGCCGCCAAGAGCCTGGATCATCTAAAGGACCCTGAATGGAAGGTCCAGAAAGTAGGGTTGACGATCCTTTTTGCGTTGTCGCAGACGGGTGCGTATTATTAGCCGTCCTAAGAGTTATTAGTGAAGTCCTGCGATATTAGAACGCGGCATGGCGGCCATCGAAACTCGCATAGCCGAAATAATTCGGAGGATTTTGCCGACTGCGGCACAACCAGCAGGGTCAAGGAGCGCGACCACCGCTAGCGGGCCACAATCTTCACAGCCCATTGTATCACCTCCTTCACCAGATACATCGTCCAGGCTTCCTTCGCGAATGATGGGACCTGCATGTGCACTCCGCATCTTTGCGCAGAACGGCAAGTTACCCGTCGTGTTAGGCAAACATGACATTGACATGATCCATGATAATTTCAGTGAGACTACGGAAGCATATGTGCGGGACAAAGGAATATGGCAAACTCAAGCATTTATATTTATCCGGAGTACTGGTCGACCAGACGGATACGCCGTCTTGGCGTATCTTCACTCCAAACCGAGGTCAGCAATTCTCTTCGTATGGGGACGGAAGCCCTGACGTGTGTGCGATGATCGTCTTTTTCAGCCGACTTGATGATGACACTCGACCAGATGGTGACGACCGTAGATGGCAGAGTGCCCGACGGTCCGATGTCGCTCGGGGGCGCGGTGCTGCCCCACATTCGGCATTGGGACCGTCTCGCGAAGGAAGTTTCCACGAGGGCGGGAATGGAGATTTGGTCCCTCGTAAAGCTGCTGGGCGTTTCGGTGGTAGGAATTCTCGCTGTGGTCGGGTTGGGTGTGGTCAAGGTGGTTCAGGTACCGCTCTGTCTGGTATGCACTGCCATCATGTTGTAGCTTCACAAGTCTACGTATGTATTGGCCACGAGAATGATTGTCGCTATGAATCATCACTGAATGGCTCGTGTGACATCCTGAATTGCCTTGAAAATGAGTCCAGAAAGGTTTACACAACTTGGGGCGAACTTCAAGTCCTCGGTAGCGAGAACGGTGCCAGTATCGAGCGAAAACGTAACAATTTGAGGATCACTGTGGACACAAGGAAATGACATGGAGGACGATGAAGGCGAACGGCTGGTCGATCGAATCATATCGCATGTTTGACAGACGGCGGACGGCTGGGGATGCGAGCTGGGTGGGCTTCGAGTCCATCCGACTCGTGTGATCAAGTTCGTCTGCGTGCATGCCGCATCACTGCATCGTCGTGACCGAACTACTACCACGTGTTATAGGCGAGCCTACTGACTTTGTAAGTTCCGATCGGAGATCCGAGTCGATCTTACAATTGACACTAGGAGGGTCGAGACCCTTTGCCTGCTGGATGTACTATGATCCTGCAAACGGCAAATGGAGGTGCAGTGATAGCCGGTGCAGTAGAAGGAGGCGTATTGGAGTCACTGGAAGTATGTAAAAGAAATGTGGCGAACAAGTTGGACGGACAAAGTACCATGACTCTACGACGTACCATGGGGTTTGGCAGAATCTTTGCCCGACCTGCTCACTGCCTGTTCACACAACCGTGACAGTACTTGGCACTGAACACTACAGCACAAACACTGCAACTGTCGTAACCACAGTAGACGCCATGTCCGGCAGCGAGGACTGCCGCCACCGAGACGCGTTACCAGCACTGTTGCTGTGTGTCTAATTCAAAGTCAGCGCATCTTCGGCTCGCCGTGGATGACGAAACTGCAGTGCCATGGATTCCACGTTCCAGTTTGTGAGTACAACTGTATACTACAAATTTGGCTTTTTCGGTTCGCCTCCATTTCCGCACTAGCCTTGTTGAAGCGCTCGCTATTCGAGCCCACGTATCTCTAGAGACCCTCCTCACCGTCTCCAGACATTTTTATGATCGCAGTGACGGACTTGGAGAACATGACCGCTCGGGCGCCTCACGCCGAATTCGAAGGTGTCCCAACAACGCCGTCGTCTTCGTTCTCCAGATGCGCTCAGTGCAACCCCAAACGGACGTTGAACACGAAAAACCTCATTGTATGCATCGATGGTACTTCTAACAAATTTGGTCGCCATGTAAGTTTTATCGCACATCTATGTGCATAACGTTTTCTTCTCCCTGACCAACTGCGCCAGAATACCAATGTGGTCAAGTTGTTCGAAAAGATCGATCAGCCATCGCATCAGGACCAGCGCAAATATTATTCAAGTGGAATTGGCGCAGGCCCAAAGTCGCTCAATCCTGCCAAGCGCATAAGGGATGAATTGTATGACAAAATTGACATGGCAATTGCATGGTTCGTCCTTGTCACGTTCACTTTTTACCAACGAATAACATATTCAATGACAGGAATGTGGAAGAAATCGTCAAAGATGCATACCGCTGGCTGGCGCAAGAATATCAATCTGGGGATCAGATATACTTCTTTGGTAAGTTTTGATTTTCACCCACCGTTCCCGCAGCTGACATTTTCCGGCAGGCTTCTCTCGAGGCGCATATCAAGTGCGTGTGCTTGCGGAGATGATACACGAGGTTCGACCCAGCTCAAATGCCGATTCCTGTGCCGGAGTGAACACGTGTTTCAGGTTGGCTTGATAAAGACGTGCACGGAGAAGCAGATCGGAACGTGAGTAGCTGCAGCGTCGTCTGCGCGAAGTTGACGAGCCCCTCTGCAGGGCTTACGAGTATTATCTAGGCATTCGGTCCGGAAAACTAGAGGCACGACCCATTGCCAGTAAATTCAAGATGACGTTCTGCCAGTTGGACCTGAGAGTTCATTTTGTTGGAGTATGGTAATTCGACGCTTTCATGCCTCGACCAGATGATCATCAAGGCTGATTTCAGTATAGGGACACTGTATCCTCCGTGGGGCTCGTGAAAGAAGATGTCTTTCTTTCGACATCATCGTCCGCGGCACATGCTTGTCATTTTCGACACGCCCTAGCTGTCGATGAATGCCGGGTCAAGTTCATGCCAGAGTATCTTCACGAAATAAACTCGGGTCCGCTCGGCGAA
>JBBPLG010001039.1:0-10811 GCA_038089695.1 Xanthoconium separans | reverse complement strand
TGCAAGGTGGTTGGCAGCGATGGCTATCGGTGGGCGTGGAGTGACACGTGCTGTATTGACAAGACAATCAGCACCGTGTTGAACCAGTCTCTCATGATGATGTACAAATGGTACAATTCCTCTGCAGCCACCTTCACACTTCTTTCGAGCGCACCGTCTCCGTCGTCCCTCGGTGATCTCCCGGAGAGTATCTGGATGACACGTGCATGGACTGCGCAAGAACTTCTAGCAGCGAGGGTGATCCGATTCTATGATCGCAACTGGAAACCCTACCTCAGTGATACGCAGTCCAACCACAAAGAGTCTCCCGGGATCATGCAGGAGCTCGCCGACGCTGTCGGGATCGCTCGCGAAACCATCATCGACTTCAACCCGGATGCTCTCAGCGTGCGGGACAAGTTGAGACTCGCCTCTTCACGCAGAGCGACGGTTGACGAAGACGTTGCGTACTCGCTGATTGGCATCTTCAAGAGCGACATTCGACCTCACTATGGAGAAGGCGATGCTGCCCTTGGGCACTTGTTGGAAGAGATTGTGGCGCGTTCGGGCGAGGTGACGGTGTTGGATTGGGCTGGCAAGTCTTCATCATACAACAGCTGCCTTCCCGCCACCCTCGCAGTATATGGTCAGACCCCACAAGCGTCACCTGCCATCGACGATGCCGATATGGACGCCCGCATCGTCGCATTACGAGGTTCGCTCTCCCAGGCAGAAGTCACGCGGATATACAACCAGGTGACTCGTTTACCGCCAGCCCGCTTCGGAAACCGTCGACTACACCTCCCTTGCATCCTCTTTTCAGTCACGAAACTCATCGTACGGGATCTCGGGCGCGGGGGCGAGACGCATTATCGTGCGCGTGCGGCGGGTATTGGCGACGTGGATTTCCAAACGTCGGACCGTCTATCGTTGACGGAGCCACGCAGGCTCGTGTTGGTGCATCCGTGGATACGCGACCTGCGTGATCCGCTGGACAAGGTTCATTGGGGGAGGACATTGGATGACGACGCGTCCGAGTCTGATTCCGAGACCGGTGCTGGTTCCACACCGAGTACACGGCCGCACATTCTGCCCGTCTCGCCCAGAATGGACGAGGCCACCCGTGCGTTGCGCCTGATCGCTCGTCTGCAACAGCCCTTTTGTGCGCTGTTGCTCCAGCAGCAGCCAAATGGCGAGTATAGGCGCGTCGCTGCAGAGCATGAGATCGTCGTGCCGGGGATCGAACGGGCGGTTCATTTGGCGAGGGACGTGCATGTGGACGTTGTGGAGATATTGTAATTCTGTCGCGTTTCTTTTTCTTTTCTGTTCTCTCTTCCGACTGATCTGGTTTTACAAGCTGTGGAACCGACAGTGCTTTGCCATCTGGAAGATTGCTGTAATCTCGCTTTTGCACGTAGCTATCTTGTTGTCTTTTTTGCTGTCTGCATGATCTTAGAAGTTCTAATGTACCACAGGAATCATCTGGTTTTGTCTGACGTTCTCTCACACGGTGCTCCTGTTGTCGCCCAGTTTGGTAGGTACTGCTTATGTCAGCATAGTGGTTGTCACTTGTGTGAACCCCTATAAATCCATATTTCACCCTTCCACCAAGCCTCCATGACAATTCAGCCTAAGTCTCTCATATCTTTCATCATCCATGCTTCCCCACTTGTGCTTGAGGTCACAAGGTGTCAAGTGGAGAATGCATACTTGACAGGCTCAGAATCCTACAAATTGATTGCATCTGCCATTGGCATTGGCATATCCTTGCTATTCTTCCATCACAGAAAGCACATGACAACAGATGTGTTGGATGGTGCAGCATTCCTCTGTATGATGGTTTCCTTGATGAGTTATTGGTTCAGTTTTATGCTGTTCATTCTTGCCCCTCAGTCTGACAGTGAGTGCACACTTGCTTACTTACTTCCTGATCACTCCTTACTTTCTTGAAAGTTTCAGAATTTTGGTTTGGTTTCACTTTTGTGATTCTGTTGCGAGTGGTGCTTGTGATATATTTGGTGGCTCATAAAGAAATTACCACAAAGTATTGGACTATGGCAGAGATATTCATAGGCTCAGACCAGGATTCAAGTCAACAACAGTGTGAGTTCAAGTTTCTCTTGTGTGACAGCACAATATCAGCTCAGAAATGTAGTACAATCCCAAGAGAAAGAAACTAAAGGTGACAATCTACATACCATACCATCAGTGGCTCATTCCAGGCTCCCAGGCAAGTATTGTTATATATAACTATCTAAGTGTTTGTTGACAGTATGGGCAGTCACCTTGAATCAGGTTGTGTCAGAGAGGTGAAGGTTTGAATCACACTATCCCTTGTAACACCTTAACAAAAAGTATACAAGATGTGTGTGAAATTGGCAATTTATAGTGGAGGAGTTGGGGAACGTGCGATGACGGTGCTGTACCATTTGGAAGATCAATCTCGCTTTGCACATAGCTATCTCGTTGTCGTTTTGCTGTCTGCATGATCTAGTTCTTCTCAAACTATACCCAACGAGTTACAGTAAATCGACTACTACAGGAATCACCTATCCGAGTCGGCATTTATAGATCTAGGCGACTTCAAGACCACCAATCAAATGGCTGCCCTCGCCCTCGGGCGGATTACACGCATCGTACGCCATGCATCGACGATTGTCTCGTTTGAGGGCCTGGCCATGAATGAAGAACAGCATTGGAAACGCACTGTTTCAACATTCGTGGTACGCGGAGGGGTCTTGTTTCAGCTCCCCTTGCGCGTCATTGAAAGCTAGACGCAAGGGGTGTCTTGTGGAAAAGGATGACAATAGTTGAGATGAACGGACTAGTCCCAAAGATGAGAGAAATGACGGAATGAGAGCACGACATCACTCACAGAGTCGAACTAAACCCTTGATATACAGACTAGTCAGTCGTCGGAGCGTATCAAAACCTATACATATGTCGGGAGATCAACGACTGCAACAGTCCACCGCGATTCTGGATAGGGGAGCAGACATCCGACGAGCGCGCATGGAATCCAGTGGCGATTCGACTTGGGCTTTGATATTCAAATCATGTTCTATCCTTATCGCCAGGCGTCGTCGCCGCGCTGAGTTTCTGCGTCCTTGTTGAAGGGAGAGGTTTTTGGGGGCTGACCACCGGACATCAGAGTGGCATTGTCGAGAGCGCACTCGGGTGGTAAGGATTGGAGTGAAGAGACAGGGTCACTCTGCAAATATCACGCCATGCAAGAGGATGAAAACTCTGTTGAAATAGAAGGGTCGTGCGGCCAAAAAAAGTGATTCGTTCAAAAAGTATCAAAACATGGAAGGGAATATTGCACCGAGTTTGCAAGATCTCGCTGTCTCGAGCCCCATAGGTGTCACACCTTTGCGATGCATTTTTCTTCTGTATCGCCCACGGGAGGTAGGGGGACAACAGTCACCTCAGCGTGCCTAAATGTTCGAAGCCCCGTTCGGACGATTCTCAACCGAGATTTGCATTGTGGGTCCGGACACGCAACTTCGGCGTCCGTCGTCATCCAATCATGTGGATCCGTCAAGCGTTGTTTGGCCGCCAGGAGCGGAAGGACAGCACCTACTCTTTGTCGTCAGTGCCTCGCCACCTAGTTCCATCCTTTCCCCAAAATAAATGTAGTTGAACTCACCGAGGGAGTAGATAGAGAATCCTTGGCCAGGAGGGAGATGCAGCATCTCGCCTTGCAGTATAAAGTGATCTCCCGGTTTCGCGCCACACAAGATGCGCTCGTTCGGTGGGCAGACCACCTCAACGTGAAGATCGTAGAGCTGAAAACTATCGTCCAAGTGCGACATGACGGTGGAAGAAATCGCCCGACCAGCGAATAATGGCATCGGACCTTGAAGTTCCGCTTTGTGTCCGACAATGTGGCGAATCGCTTGGCTTGTCACAGTTGCTGGCGTTGCGGCAGCCGGCGGCCAGCAACCTTTCTCTGCACCATTGCTCAACGAGTCGGAGACGACTGAATACCAGTTCAAGTGGCCCATTCACAGAGTCGCTATTATCGGGGCTGGACCAAGGTACATATTCTGAAACCGCATCTTTATCATTACTGTAAACGTATTGCAACTCACCGCAGCTTCTTTAAAGTGGCCTGGTCGCGTATCAAGAACTCACAGAAGCTGGTCTGGACGTTCGTATCTTTGAGCGGGACAGCGTGCCTGGAGGCGTCTGGCATTATACAGAAGAACTCCCGCTCGACGCTCCCGTACCCAACGCCCCCATTCCAATTGGCGACTTTGTGCCTTCGCTCCCCCCAGTAGACGTCGATCTGCCGTACTCAGAGGAATTCGAGGACGATGGCACAATCTGGAGAGACCAGAGAGGACCGAAACCCATTTGGGCGTCACTGACCTGCACTGCGCCTTCGGTACGTCGGTCTGTGTCGTGTACAAGCAGGCTTAAATTTTACTCGTAATTGTAGCCTCTACAGCAGGTTCGTGAAACCGTTGCCCTCTCTTTTTTTGATCCTGAATCCCGCTTCTGTGCATTAGTTCCCTCACTGGCCTTGGCCCCCGGGTACACCCTGGGGTATGTATGTTCTGGTACCTCCCTGAAGTAGTTGCTACTTACTCTGAGCATTAGAACTATCGCATTACCAAGTTCGAAACTACATCCGCTCTTATGCTTCTTATCTCAACATCAACAGCAACGACGAGAACCCGGCTATTTCTTACAGCACCCGCGTAGAGCGTGTCGAGAAGCGAATCAATGACGCCAAACAAGAGCAGGGTTGGAGAGTCTGGCTCAGGTCCATCGAGCCCATGCAGAACGAAAAATACCGAGCAACCTGGTGGACGGAAGTATGTACGCTTTCTTCCTCTTGTGTAATTCCATTGAATCAATTATCCATGGGTGAATATGTAGGATTTTGATGCTATCCTGGTCACAACCGGAAGTTATCAGGCGCCATCTGCACCTTTCATTCCTGGGCTGGAGGAATGGGTTCGGATGTTTCCAGATCTTGTCCGTCACTCGAGGCAATATCGGCGACCAGAGGCATTTGCGAATCAGAGTGTCCTCATCATCGGTGCATCCGTAAGCCATCCTATGGATCTGATTCTGTTGTCGCTGACAGAGAATCAGACCAGTGGCGCCGAAATATCCAGAGACCTGAATCTTCATGCTAGGAAGATCTACCAGTCTTTCCGGGTGAGACGTGAATCAATCTCACACCTTGACGATATCTAACGCTTTCACGTCATTCAAGCCTGACAATAGTAGGTCCCGAAACAGCAACGTTAAGGTTGCCTATGAACCTTGGCTATTTCATAGATAACCAGATCCACTTTGCGCTGGAAAACAGACTTCGTCGGATTCCTCAAAATACAACCTTTATTGGAGAAATCAAACAGTTCTTGCCTATAGTCCCAGGATCCCCCATTCAGTCAGGTCTCGTTGAACTCAAGAATGGTACCGTGAGTTTTGTTTGTTGCTCGGAATGTATTTTCGCTGACTGACCCGATATATAGATTTTGTCGGGAATTGACAGCGTGATATTCGCCACGGGTTTACGATACTCGTTTCCATTCTTGCAACAATATTATGATGGTGCAACATTCACGCCCCACGCGGGTTCTGCTGCGACCGTATCGCCTTTTCTTCCTTCGGACGGCGCGTACCTTCGAGATTTATATCTCAATCAGTTTTACATCCAGGATCCCACTCTTGCATTCATCGGCGGTCTGTACTTTTTTTGTGTTGGTGCTTCAGCCTCGCTCATTTAGAAATGCAGTTTCTTTGGCCTTTTCAGCATTCTCTTCCACGCCATACACTACGCTTGCGTTGGCCAAAGTCTGGACGAACACGGCAAAGCTTCCAGATACCCAGACGATGCGGGCATGGCATGACAAGACCATCGAGGAACGCGGGGGATACAGCAAGTACTTCATGTTCTTGGGCCCGAAACGGGGTTCAGGCAAGTCGTCTGTGCCTCGTTTTTACCTCGTGCGATAATCAATGCCGTAGCTCTCCTTCGCTATCTGATCGCATGGTTGAACGACTCTGCCGTCAAGTATGGCGGCAAACAGGTTCGTGGCATGCATTTATATTGATGCTTGATACTAGCGATGACGTGCAACCCAGGTCGATGGTTTACCAATACTGTATGTCGTGTCGCTTGTCTAGACGCAGGTTCGACTGACGTTTCGACTCGGAACAGCTCCCCAGACCTTAGTCACTACTGGGAAATCGCACATTTTGGCAGTCCAATCCAGTTTAAAGGGCTGGACGCAGCGTCTCTCGGAATCGCACCGGGAAATGGCACAGACCAGTGGGAAAATGACGATGCATTTTTTTATGCTGATGAGTGGTGAGGAACCGAGATGGGGTGCCTGCACGACGCAACCACTGCGATGATTGGTGTATCCATAGTCGCTCCTCTTTGTATAGTTTCTCCCACTCTGAATCGTTTCTCTAGTCCGTCAGAGCTGACATGCCTCCCTAGCTTGACTTGTTAGACGGTGTCCCTGACTCGGATCCTATGCGTTGCGTTGCTGTGCCGGGAATGACGGGGGTGTCTCGTCAGCTACATGTGACTCGGACATTCCACAGCTCGCAAATTAAATTCTGCACGGTCGACGGATCCATATACGACATGATAAAATACTCCCAACAACTCGCGTGCTCACCGTGTACTTAAAACTCGGTGCTCTAAGGCCAAAATCAGTCCTAAGAGGTATACGCTCCTCTCCGAGAAGTAACGATATCCGGAACGACTACCAAAGTTTGAGGTGGAGGTGGGCTGCGCAGCCTTTTCATGGCGCAGACAAGGATGGCTCCAACGATCGCTAAACCAGCGACACCACCAACGACTCCCCCGGCGATCGCTGCGGTACTTGAACCACTCCCTGTAGCACTGGCAGTCGATGACGGTGATGATTGTGGTGGAGAGGAAGGGGAAGCTGAAGTGGTAACCGGCGTTGCAGAAGGAGAGCCAGTAGATTGGGTCAAAAGTACAGATGACTCAGGCGTATCTGAACAGGATGAGTGCGACACAAAGCAGCGATGCAAATGACCACCAACCACCAACAGATTGAGCAAGCGCTCCGTTAAACAGATCGCTCGTCTGGAAAAAGAACCTCAGCATACTTCCAGTATGTAGCTAATGCAAGCCACACTTACCGTCACATCTTGGAATGCCCAGTGCGGCACCGTCGTTCCGATCGGGATACCTGGGGGGAAACTGTGGGGGGGATGAGCTTCATGAAAAAATAGCACACGATGCGACAACATACACCCCCTCAGAGACAGTCGTACAGTTGGTGTGCCATTTGCTCCAGCTAAGACGAAGGATGAGTACATTCAAATGTTTTAGTGAGGATTCACCTGACTTGATAAATGTAGCATTCTGGCAGAGTGCACAGGCACTTATGGTATTATACAATACCGAACTGCATTGGCACGAACTTTGTGCACTTGGAGATATCGGACCGACGTATACAATCCCAGCTTCGAGTGTATTGACGTGGTATGCTTGTTGAAACTTGGAATTGAAAGGGAGGGCATGATTATGATAGGAAACGTACTGCCGCTTGTGCATACACCCGCTAGAAATGCTGTGACAAGGCAAGGGTTCTGGCCCAGGCTGTTGAACATCTAGTCATCGAAACAGTTGGAAAGGGAAATGGTCGAGTAGGCATGACGCACCCAATCATACGAAGGTAGACAAGCTACATTGGTGGTAATTTGAGCGAGGATGGGTATAGGACCCAGAGAAAGCAATACAGCGGCGAGTATCGCAAGGAATGACGAGACCATCTCGCTGGATGGGGGTATCGTGAAGGGATAGAATAGGGGTCTAACATCTCCACGGCCATTCACCTGATATACAAGAGCAGGAGCGGGCTACATTGCCGTTTGGTGGCAAGTCTTTAATTACAGCTGTGTACTGCTAGTGTGTGCAAAATTAGCCTCAACTAATAGAACACATGCTGGAACCGAGCTGACCCTGTTCAATCGAGCGAATCCCGACGATATACATGATGAACCAGTGCTGTATCATCCAGCTGCCAATTTTTGGATTCAACGGGATCGAAGGGATGACGATGATTTGTGCTGCTTTGACTCTGGCACGGCGCTTTAGAGTATGTAAGTGGTGGATCACATGAGCAACAGACGCTGAGCGCCAGCCTCCAACGTGTGATTCAAGTTGATATTCCTCGATGGTGCAACCGCGGGTTCTATTACGATCATATCGCCCTTCCTTCCCTCGGACGGTGCATACATCAAGACTTATATCTCGACAGCTTTACATCAGTCTGACATCCCCACGTCCACTCACCTGATACACAAGGATCCGTGGGCGGGCACCATCGGCGGTAAATCTCGAATTAACACACCAAAACCTTTCAGGGCGACCTTACAGCTGTGCAAGATCAGGCTCGAAATAGAACAAATACTGGAACGCCTGTTCAACGGAGCTGTTGAACTGCATGAGAACCCAGTGGTGTATCATCCAACTTCCAAATCCTGGATTCGACATGATCGGTGATGATGATGGTTACAATGCGTAACGAGTAACGAAGCCGCATTAGTGAGGCATGATGGGGTAGCTTCTAGAAGGTGCAGGGATGGTGCTGAGCCTCAGATCAAGACAGTTATATGAAACCCTAGGAAAAGTTGACGACGGATATTGATTGAGAAGACCGTCTCGGGTAATTCCTTGAATCCCCTACAATGATATACCCTTCGGTCTTGTCTTGTGACGCCGAGTTTGGACATAACGAATAAAGCCAAGGCAAGAACTACCATTGGATTTCCATTTTTCCTTTGCAAGACTCCACTCTTTTCCATGACGGACTTTGAGAGAGCCACACTGCGATGATTGATGTATCCATGTATCCATGGTCGCTCCTCTTTTTGGTCCACTCTGTATACGGTTTCTATACGGTTTCTCCAGTCCGTTGGAACTGAGATGCCTGACTTGTTGTGCATTGCTGTGCCGGGAATGACGGAGTGACTCGTCAGCTACATGTGACTTGGACGTTGCAAATTAATTCTGCGCGGTCGACGAATCCATATACTACATAATATTACTACAATAAACTACTCCCAATAACTCGCGTGCTCACCGTTTACTTGAACTCAGCCATGGTGTTGTGACTATTCCGAAACTGAACATCAAATGCGATGCATCTCTGGAGCGTCTGCAAGACCAAAATCAGTCCCAGAGGTGTAAACTGCTTCCCCAGAGGTAACGACTTCCGGGAACACTGCCACCATAGTTGGAGGTGAAGGTGGATTGCGCAGCCTTCTCAGGGTGTAGACAATGATGGCTCCAACGACCAGTAAACCAATAACACCACCGACGACACCCCCGGTGATCGCCGCAGTATCTGAACCACCGCCTGAGGATGTCGGGGTAACACTTGATGCGGTCGTAGATTGTGGTGGAGAGGAAAGAGATGCTGAAGTAGCAGTCGACTGTACGGAAATAGAGCCGGTGGACTGGGCTAGAGTTGCAGTGGACTCAGGATTATCTAAACAAGTTGATGAGTGCTACACAATGCGGCGATGCAAATGACCACTAACCACCGACAGACTGAGCAAGTGTTACGTCAAAGAGATTGCTTGTCTGGAAAAGAGCTCAGCACGCTGCCAGCAGATGGCTCATGCATGCCACATTACCGTCACATCCTGGAATGCCCATTGCGGAACTGTTGTTCCGCTTGGAATACCTGGAGCGAAACTATTGGGGTGATAAACATCATTAAAAACACTAGCATGCGACAACATACACCCCTGGATAGACAATTGAACAATTGAAATTCCATTGGTTCCAGCTAATGATGAAGGATGAGAACACTCAAATGACTTTTGCGGGGATTCACATTACCTGATAATCGTAGCATTCTGGCAAAGGGCGCAGGCACTCAGGGTGTTATACAATACTGAACTACATTGGCACCGATTTTGTCGACTTGCAGTGGGGCCGATGTAATGACAGCCGGCCTGGAGTGCACCGACGGTGTATCCTAGTTGAAAATTAAAATTGAGATGGAGACATGACTATGATAGAAAACTTACTGCCATCCCTGCACGCACCCGCTAGATACGCTGTGACAAGGCAAGGGTTCTGGCCCCGACTGTTGATCGTCTAGTCATTGAAACAGTTTGAAAGGGAAATGGTCGAGGAGGTGTGACGCACCCAGTTGAACGAGGGTAGACAAGTTACACTGCTTGTAATTTGAGCAAGGATGAGTGTGGGTCCTAACGAAAGTATTTCGGCGGTGAGAATCGCAAGAAAGGACGAAATCATATCACTGGATGACGGGACAGTGAGGGGAATGAACGGGGGTCTGACATCCCCATGGCTACTCACCTGATATACCCAAGCAGGCCATCGGCGGTAAATGTTTTTGACCAAAATGTTTCAGAGGCTTCGAGATAGAACAAGTGTCACAACATGTTGGGAACCCTGTTTATGGAGCTGTTGAACCCAGATGGTGCGTATGAGAGCACAGTAGTGTATTATCCAGCTTGGAATCAATGTGATCAGATGAGGAACGACTCGGATGATGGATTACAATGTCCCAAAAATATTTGTGCCGTCGCGTCTTATGACAGCTCTTGACTGCCTCAAAAGGAATTGTAAGCGTGTTAAAATTGCAATTTTGATGAAAAAATAATTACATAATTCGACAAAAGTCCCATTTCGAGAGTTGCAAATGGATAATTCAGTATTTAGTAGATAGCATTGGGGTTCAACTTTTTGGAACAATGTTGCAGTGATAAGGTATGTATATGGTAGCTTCTACTAGCCTTCTCATGCCGTCGTCATCGACCACCCACCACCACTACCACCACCTCAT
>JBBPLG010001038.1:0-10812 GCA_038089695.1 Xanthoconium separans | reverse complement strand
TCCGGTTGCTACAAGGGAGGCATCGGTCATCAGGGTGAAAGGTTTAGAGGTATCTGGCATAGTAAGGACAGGTTGTTTGAGGAAAGTATCCCGCAGTTTCTCAAAGGCCTTCTGATGGGTATCTCCCCATTCCCATTTAGTGGTTTTTCGGGTGAGGTCGTTGAGCGGTCAAGTGATGTCGGAAAATCCTGGGATGAATTTTCGGTAGAAGTTACAGAACCCCAAAAAGGATCGTACTGCGGTTACCGATTGGGGGGGTCTCCAGTCTCAGATGGCATTCACTTTGGTTCTGTCCATCTGGACTCGTCCGTTTCTGACTACCATGCCGAGGTATTCGACTTCTTTTGCAGCGAAGGTACACTTTTCAAGTTTGAGGAAGAGTTTTTGTTCTTCCATCCAAGCTAAGACTCTTCTTGTTCGCTCCTCGTGTAACTTCGGATCATTCTTAGAGTGGATGAGGAGATCATCCATATAGATGACCAGCCATCCTTCCGCGATCATATCGGCGAAGGTGTCATTCATGTATGCTTGGAACGTGGCAGGGGAATTGCACATTCTGAAGAACATCACTGTTGGTTGGTAGAGGCCGTAAGGGGTTATGAAAGCTGCCTTCCATTTGTCCGCGGGATTGATTCGGATGTTGTTGTATCCCCATCATACATCCATCTTGGTGAATAACTCCGAGTCGTTTAGTTTGTTGATGAGGTCACCGATAAGTGGGAGGGGATAGGCGTTTTTCACAGTTTGGGAGTTCAGAGATCAGTAGTCCTGACAAGGGCGGAGTTTTCCGTCCTTCTTCTGGACGAAGAAGAAGGGGGACGCTTGTGGGGATTTGGACGGCTCTATTTTTCTGGACGAAGAAGAAGGGGGACGCTTGCGGGGATTTGGACGGCTCTATTTTTCTGGATGCCAGATGTTCCTCGATGAATTTCTTGCAGGCTTCCTGCTTGGCGGGGTTTAACTGATAAGCCTTTCCTCGTTTTGGCACGAAATCTTTATTTAGTTCGATTTTATGGTCGAAGGCTCGCTTTGGTGGTAGTTCATTTGAAGATTCCTTGAAGACCTTTTTGTACTGCTCGTATTCTTTGGGAAGTTCGGTCTTCTTTGTTCCGGCTTCCTGTGCGAGTTGAGTGGAGAGAGTGGTTCGTCGTATCTATTCCTTCTTTGGGAGATATTCCCCTAGGCCTTTTCTTTTGTATAGACGTTGCTCGATGCAATCGTCCATGTCCAATCCCATGGCTCTTAAAAGGTATCTCTGGTGTATTGGCTGCCTTCGAGAGGGAAGGTGCGGGTCTCTGCTTATTTCTACCATTCCGGAGGACCAGTCGATGAGGGGGTTTACTTCGGTTAGCCAGGTCATTCCCAGGATCATATTTTGTTTTCCACATCGTACGATGAAGAAGTCTTGGTTTCGGGGAATTCCCTGGATATAGATGGTGACTCGAGTGCGATAATGGATGGTTCCAGTTCTGTTGATTGTTCCGTCCGCGTTATATGCTTCTCGAGGTTCCGAGAGTCGGAAGAAGGGGAATCGGTTTCTTCGGGCGTATGCTTCATCCATGAAGCAGGACGTTGCTCCGCAATCAATTAGGGCAGTGGTTTGTCCGACATGAACTCCCCCCATTGCAGATACTTGTAGAGGTATTAAAATTGACTTTTCCTCTATAGTAGTTACAATGGGGTTCGTTCTAGGCAGTCGAGTAGTCGGTCCTCGGTGCCTGTCTAAAAATCCTTAAGTCGCTGTTTTACCCTTTCTTCCAAGAGTTTCGTGCTCCTTTTGGGCGTTGTCCAGGTCTGATTGATTCCCTCCATGGGGGTATCCTTGGTTTGATAGGTCGGCGGGTCCTCCAGGTAGATTTCCCGGAGGGATTCGGCCATCTCTTTTACTCCATGTCCTTTTGCGACCAGCTGCTCTATCATTCTGATCGCTTCGTTCTTTTCCTCCTTTTCTGCGGATTTATCCTCAATGGTTCGGTTTTGTACGGGTGGACGTGGCAAGGGTTTGTCCAATCGGGATCCAGATCTCCAATTTCCGGATCCTTTGCGGTTATCTTTGTGGTTCCTGGTGGAACATCCCGGCTTCTTACATATGAAGCATTTGCCTTCTCTCATGAGTTTGGCCCTCTCTATGGGGGAGAGTCGGATGTAGTCAACGTCCATAGTGTTGGGGTCACGGTTGCTATTTGAGGAAGTTCCATATCCTCCGAATCCAGGTCTTCTACCTCGGATGTCTCTGATGCGTTCCGTTTGGCGGGCGAATTTTCCTGCCGCTTTGATCCAGGCATCTACTGTGAGCGGTTCTTCATTGGAACCTAGTACTTTTTCCATAAGGTCATTATGGACTCTTCGACTGAAGGTTTCACATAGGGCAGATTGGTCGATGATCCCAGACTGAGCTGCCAAGAGTTTGAACTCGGAGGTGAATTTGTTGAAGGCTTCTTCAGTATTGGGTCCTTGGCAGATGGCGTAGAGTTTCCTCCTTGCCGAAGATGTCTCGTTGTGGATGGACATCATGCCCCAGAAGTCAGCTTTGAACTTTTCCCAGGTTTGGTCGGCTTCTGGGATCAGTTTCTTAGCCATGCGCTCGTAGTATCCTTCAGAGAAGGTTCTTCCTTTGCCCTTACTCATCCTGTTCAGGGTGGTGACAATCTTTGCTTGATCGTCGTACTTTGGATTGATGATGAAATATGCATCCATGGCATGGAGCCACCAGTTGGCATCAATGCCATTCCAGAGAACTCGTCAGGTAATCTGGCCTTTAGTTTGGGCATCTCGTCTTTGGAGTCTGTATCCGGATCAGGGGGAAGAGGGATTCTTTCGGGTCGTACCGGGGAGGATGGTGCTGACCAATCGATGGGGGCAAATCTGTCTTCTTCCTGGATGGCTGGGTTAGGGACAGGCTCGGGGGTTGGCTCTGGAGTTGGTTCGGGGTAAGCAGAAGGTACACAGAGTCCTACTGGGATAAAGGGTTGAGGTGGGAGAGCGTGTCCTGGCCTTCCCTCCTCAAGATTCTGTTCCCGAACTCTTTCCTGAGCTTGTCTGTAATTTCCCTTTTCCTCGAGAGAAGCGAGTCTTCTTGGGAGGGGGAGGTAGTCCGGATGTCTGGTGGGAAGTTTCCAGAGGTCGGGGAGTCTGGTAGAAGATGACGGGAGATCCACAGCTGGCAGGGACTCTGGTGATGATGACGGGGCGCGAAACCACAATATGATGGGCGGGGCCTTCTGTTAAGGAACAGGGCCTGATCAGCAATCTAGTTCTTTTGTTACGCTTACTGTGACAACTGGAGTAAACACAGTTGTGGAGGAAGGAACAAGAAGGAAGCTGTGTTCTGTTTGATAGTCGTCGACTTAAGTGGAGCGAAGTCGACGATGTCGCACTCAATCCTGAAGAAGGATCCTCTTGTGACGACGCGAAGTCCTAGTTCTTCGCAGGAGGAGGGAAGAGAGACGAGCGAGAAGTAGGAGACTTCGAGCTAGTGGAACTCCAGCTAAACGCAGTATAGATTGCGTAGAACTACATTGGGTTTCTACAGTACAAGGCTCAAGTATTTATACGATGCGAGATCTAGCACGGACCATCGGGTCCCATAGGAAAAGTAAGTGTTCTGCAACTCGGAACAAAATGGACAAAGAGGAATAGGGAAGGAAACGGGATCCCGCTGTCAGGAAGAGCGGAAAGGCAGCAAGTGGGACAGAAAGGAAGTCATACTTGGCGGAAATCGGTGAGTGACGATACAGCATAGTAGGGATCAATCGGAAGACATCGGATGGGGCTGTCCCATCGTGAGGAGAGAAATGAGTCCGAAAGATGACAAAGAAAAGAAATAAACGCAGCGACAAGTAAAATCGTAACATTAGCCCCCCTTTATGGCTCGAGGTTCCATCCTCGAGACTACTCCTCTGTTCCTTCATTAATCATCTCCACAGTTGACCTCGTAGTCGGTGAGGTCATACATATCCTCGATCGATGGCTTTTCCCAGCAGAACTCCGGTATATGCCCTTGGTGGCTGCAGCGTAGGCAAGTAGTGAAGGGGCAATCTTTTTGCGCATGTCCTGGCGCTGTTTTGCAACAGATGGGGCAAGTGTAACGGGGGCAGTCTGGTCATAAATGGTTCGCGCTCCTACAAATGAAGCATCAGGTGCGATTGTTGTAGGGAGTAGTAGAGGAGCAGGGAGTGGGGGTGCGGTCGACATTGATGGGATTGGTTGAGGACCCAGCGGGTGAGGGCGATATCGAAGCCACTGTTTTACCTTTGTTTCCTTGTTGGCCCTTGACATCCGAAGAGTGCAGTCCTCCAATGATGATGTATCTTTTCTCGGCATCTCTGAGGGAAACAGTGGGAGGGGGAGAGGGACAGTGGGCAAGGGGGATTGTGGCCAGGATGTGATCCACGAGTCCCCCATTAGCGAAGGGGTTCTCTCCATCAGTTCCAGTGCGAATTCCCGGATGAGATCCCCGAGAGTCTGAGCTTCCTTCGAGGGGCTCTTTAGGGGCTGGCACAGGAATTGGGGCAGTGTTCTCCTTAGAGGATGTGGATAATGGAGAGGAATCTTGAGTGGAGGTGGTGGAGGTGGCGGTGGAGAGGTCTTCTCTGACGGAGAGGTCGGCGTCCCAGGTACAGAGTGGGTTGTCCCAGGGGGTGATCGACTGGTCAAGATAGAACTGTTGATACTGGTGTGGGAGGGATCTGAATATGGAGCGGATAATGGGGGCAACGACGATGAAAGGGAGTTTGTTGAGGGCCGTAATGACCCCAAAGCGTTGGAGAGTGTTGTAGACGAACTGCTGGGCCTCAGTAATGGTGGTGTCCATGAGGATGTGTCCGGGATTGGGTTCGAGTACATCTCCCATAGAGATTTCATGGACTCGCTTGACGGTGTGCAGGGATTGGGTGACAGCAATGAGGGTATCAAGGGTGCCACCATGCACGAAGGCGTCGTCTCTCTTAAGATATCGGTGGACAATGGGGTTGGCGAGGAGGGCGCCAAGGGCCATCTGGCGATGTTCGGGAGGGAAGCGGTGGAGACAAAGAGGGGTGTCGATGGGGAGGTCGAGGACGGTGGCATACGTGTTTTTGGTGAGGAACAATGGGGATGAGAGAAAGCCTGCCACCAGTCAGTGCGCCTTATAGCTTTTCCCAGTATAGGTCCCGATTGGCTACCTCTTATCTCCCTGTCGGTCCCAATATTCCTGAATTAGTTCTGCGGAATGCCGCAGGTTCCGAGTGGACTCCCAAGTGTTTTCCGCCACGGAATAGCCCTTCCATTTGACCAGATATGATCGTCGGGCAGGCGACCCTCAGTGTGCCAAGATGTTCTCGACTTCCCATTCTTCTTCGCCTTCTATTATATCCGGTGGTTCAGGGAAGAAATTTGCACCATGTTCCTCGGTTTCATTATAAGGGGATAGAAGGGAAGCATGGAACACGTTGTGGATTTTCCAGGTTGGGGGAAGTTTGAGGCGATAGGATATAGGGGAGAGGACTTGGATGATTTCAAAGGGTCCCTCCCTTCGGGGTGAAAGTTTTTGAGTGGGATATCTCAATTTTAGGTTTTGTGAGTCCAGCCATACTTTTTGTCCAGTCTTCCAGGGGACGAATTTGGACGTGATTCGTTCGGCCATATACTGTTTTGCCTTGTCGTGCACGGCAATGGCTTCTTCCCTGGCTTTCTCTAGGGAGTTCATTCATTGTTCTAGAGCTGGAAGAAAGGTTTTTCTGAGAGGGGGGTAAGAGCGGGGTTCGTAACCCATCATTAGGAAGAACAGGGTTTGTTTGGTGACAGAATGGCAGGCGGAGTTGTGGTGGTATTCAGCAGTAGTAAGAAGGTCCGCCCATTTCTGTGGGATCCCATCACAGAAGATCCATAGATACGTTTCTAATTCCTGGTTGACTCTCTCCGTTTCTCCATCAGTCTGATGGTGGTATGTGGTGGAAAGGGCAACGTCGTATTGGAGAAGTCTGGCGAGTTCGATGGCAAAAGCAGAAGTGAATTGGGGGCCTCTGTCCAAGATTATTTTGTCATGTAACCCGAAGCTGTTACGCTTACCGTGACAACTGGAGTTAACACAGTTGTAGAGAGCGAACAACAAGTAAAGCAATGTTCTGTTTGATGGTTGTCGACTTAAGCTGAGCGAAGTCGACGATGTCGCACTCAACCCTTAGAACAGGGTCCTCTTGTGACGACGCGAAGTCCTAGTTCTTCGCAGAGGAAACGAGAAGGGAGATCGAACGAGAAGTAGGGACTTCAAGCGAGAAGTAGGGACTTCGAGCGAGAACTCCAGTAAACGCGGTATAATTGCGTAGAACTAGATTGGGTTGCTACTATACAGGGCTCGAGTATATATACGATGCGAGATCTAGCACAGACCATCGGGTCCCATAGGAAGAGTAAGTGTTCCGTAGGGCGGAACAATATGGACGAAGAGGAAACGGAAAGGGAACGGAGTCCCGCTGTCAGGAAGAGCGGAAGGAGCAGCGAGCGGGACGAAACGGAAGTCATACTCGGAGGAATTCGCCGAGTGACGATACAGCATCGTAGGGAGTATTCGGAAGACATCGGATGGGAGCGTCCCATCGTGAGGAGAGAAAATGAGTCCGAAGGATGACAAATAAAGAAATAAACGCAGCGATATGGAAAACCGTAACAGAAGCGTTTGAAGACAGAGGAGAAGAAAAGCTTGGCCACCCCAGCGGCATCAATAGTTTTGGTACAAGGTTCGAAAATGACCCCCTTACTAAGCCCATGGTCGACCACAACCATGACGGAATCAAAGCCATTGCTAGTTGGAAGTCCGGTGATGAGATCAATGGACACCTGCTGGAATGGGTGGGTCGCGGTGGAGGCAATAGGAGAGAGAGTGGGAATAGTTGGGTGAGTTTGAACCTTGTTGGCTTGACAAGTAGTGCAGCCGGAAATGTACCGGCGGATGAAAGTAGTCATCCCTGGCCACCAGTAATCTTTTTCCAGAGCAGCTACTGTTTGGAAGTAACCGTTATGACCACTGAGTAAGGAGGAGTGGCATTCTTCAACTACTCGCCGACGGAGTAGGAGGTCAGGGATGTAAGCACGTCCCTTGTAATAGAGCATGCCATCGGTATAGGCCCAATCCATCGGATTATTGAATCGGGTGGGCAGGACGTGTTCGTGGTCTGTACTGAGAAGTTTCAGTCGTTCAAGGACCAGGGGGTCCGTCGGAGTGGACATAAGCAATTTGGAGCGTAATTTGGCATCAATGGTGTGGATGAACAATTGTTCCGGGAGAAGTGTTTTCGCCGTATTGTCAGAGGTAGTTTCGACCCCTTCTGGTTGTGATAACGTGTCAGCTGGGCCCATTTGGGAACCAGGGCAGTGTTGGAAGGCAAGGTTGTATTCTTGGAGGAAGAGCTGCCATCTGGCGTGTTGGCGAGATAAGTTCTGCAGTTGCCGGAAATAGGTGAGATTTTTGTGGTCCGTCAGGACGGTGACCACGTGTTCGGTGCCAGAGAGGTAATGTCTCCATTCTTCTAGGGCATGGATGACAGCGAGAAGTTCTCTATCGTAGATGTCATAATTCCGCTCTGCTTTGGAGAGGGTCTTAGAAAGGTAGGAGCATGGGTGAAGGTCCCTGTTTCCATCTTTCTGCATTAGGACGGCTCCGGTTGCGACGAGAGAGGCATCGGTCATCAGGTGTTACGCTTACTGCGAGCCGATGCCCTAGCAAAGTTAGTCACAACCGTACGTGTGATGAGAGACGAAGTGAGCAGTGATATAACCTTGTACTGCGAGCCAACCGGCCCAGCCGAGTACCATCCCTTGGTAATAGAGGTCGAACATGGATGTGCAAGACCAACAAAGAGTCTTGAGGGTACAAGTGCAAGCGAATGCCTTGAAGAGCCGGAAGACAAGGGTCATGAAATAGAGGCGAAGTCGTAGAGTGGACGAGACTCTAGAGGGTTCCCTCTACCAGTACACCAGTAGACAAGGATAGGATTGCGAGTAAAGGGGCACCGAAGTGCAGTAGGGGTACAGGCAGGTATCCAGGCGTAGAACTAGCTTAGAGGTAACAATGAACAAAGGTACCTCTATATATACTATCCTGAATGGTGCATGGACCATCAGGGCAAAGGGGTGATCCATAGGATCAAACAGGCTTCCCATCAGGAAGGAACAGAAAGGATCAAAAGGAGTCCCGTTGTCATGAAGAGCGGAAGAGGATCAACGGGAACAATAGGATCAAAGGAAGAAATATGCCCTTATATGGCTATAGGGTCCATAGGGCTGTACAAGTGATGGAAGGTCAAGAATGGGGTTCCATCAGAAGGAGGAAATAGAATCAAAGGGGATCCGCTGTCTCGGGGTGATGAGGATCAGTGCAAGAATCCACAGATGATCGGAGATGCATCTAGTGCCATATACGGATGGAGTTCTGTATGGCTGTACAGTGGCTGAGGATCAGCCCGGGTCGTGATAAGTCATGCTCCTACAACCAGCAAGGAGCAGGATAACAAAGGGAAGGCAGAGGATTCCGGGGTTGGCTAGGAATGGGTGTCCGTCTTCAGGGCAAGTCTTGCTAGACCGTCTATGACCGAGACATCTAGGGATGACGAGAGTTGGCCATAAGCGAGAGTATGGCGACTCTAGGGTTGTCCTATGGTGAGGACAGCGATGGTAGTACTCCCAGAGTACTGTCGTGAATGGTAAGGCTTCTGCCAGAGCCTTGGGTAGTGAGATCCCTATCCATCGAGGAAAAGGCGAAGAAAAAGAATGAATTGGTCTGGTCCGGTGGTGCAGCCAGTGAACCATGGATTTCCATAACAGATTGTGAGTATAAGGACACTGAAGTGCAGTATGAATACAGGCAGATATTCTGGCATAGAACTAGCTTAGAGCTACAACCAAACAAGTGTGACTCTATATATATGTATCCTGAATGGTGCACGGACCATCAGGGCAAAGGGTGATCCATAAAGGATCAAATAGGCTTCCCACATTGGGAAGGAATGAAAGGATCAAAAAGGAGTCCCACTGTCATGAAGATCAGAAGAGGATCAATGGGATCAAAGGATCAAAGAGTGAAATCTACCCTATATGGCTATAGAGTCCATTGGGCACTACATGTGATGGGAGATCAAGAATGGGATCCCATCAGGAACTAAAGGAGGATCAAATGGGGATCCACTGTCTTGGAACAATGAGGATCAGCAATAGGATCAACAGATGATCAGGAACGCATCTAGTGCCATATGTGGATGAGGGGTTCTGCTCGGCTGTACAGTGGCTATATATAGCCCAAAGTCGTGACGTGTCATACTCCTACACAGAAGGAGTTGTGATTATGGGAGGAAGATGGAGGTCTCTGTGATTTGGCTTGAGAGCAGGTATCCGTTTTCAGGGGAAGTCATGCTAGACTGTCTATGACCAAGACGTCTAGAGAGAACAAGGGTTGGCCATAAGCGAGAGTATGGTGACTTCTGATGTCCTGAGGTAAGGATGGTGATGTGTGGTAGTACTCCCTGAGTACTATCATGAGGGTAAGGCTTCTGCCAGAGTCTTGAGGTATGATGTCCCTGTCCATCAAGGAAAGGTGAAGAAAAGAATAAAGTGGTCTGGTCTGGTGGTACTGCTGGTGAACCATGGTTTCCATAACATCCGGACAGCGGAACCCCATTCCTCTTCTGATTTCTTTTCTTCCTTTTTGTTCTGCCAGCAGAACACTTACCTTTCCTATGAGACCCGATGGTCTGTGCTTATTCTTTCGTTGTATAAATATCCAAGCATTATAACTGTAACAGTAATCTAGTTCTATGCAATTTATACCACATTAACTGGAGTTCCACAAGCTCAAAGTTCCTTCATTCTCACTTGTGTCTTTCCTTTCTTCTCTAGTGAAGAACTAGGACTTTGCGTTGTCACAAGAGGGCCCCTCTATTTATAAGGGCTGAGTACAACACTGTTGACTTCACATAGCTTAAGTCTTCAGCTATCAAACAGGTGTTCCAACTATCATTCTTCTTCACTCTCCACAACTGCATTAATTCCAGTTGTCATGGTAAGCGTAACAGTCTCCAGCCATCCATTGAGAGGCAAAAATTATTACACCATTGTCAGGATCAGGATGATGCAGGGCAGAAACATGGTACTGACAGTGACAGTAACTAGTAGCACAACTATGTATCATCTTCATACTGTAATGAAACATGGAAATGTGAGACCTGATCTCTTCACTGTTGTTCCAATGGCATCATGTATTTGAAACAGGCCCATAGCTGGTGATGAAGATCATCACAGAGATGTTCCTTTGATGTATCCCATAGAGTATGGGAATTTGTGGGAGTGCCATGGACCAGAATAATGACAAAGAGGTGACGTAATTGAGAACCCATTTGGAAGTGAGCAGCCTCTTGAAGTGTTACAAAATTGTTCATGGCACATTTATTTTTCTTCTTATCTTTCATATTTGGACTTGTCCACTCCTCATGATGGGGACTTTCCCATCCGATGTCTTCCAGTTCTGATCACCTACAAAGATGTACAGTTGCTGTCGTTTGCTCAGGATATATACCTCTATAAATCGGTGCAATGACTTGACTAGAGATAATCCTCGAGGCCCAATCTGACTATAAAATCTGCTGCTAGGACAATGCTAACAATCAGAAACAAACAATAGGTGCTACTCAACTTCTACTAAGAGAAAGTGGAATAGAGAAAACTTAGTCAATTGGATCCCCGGGTGTTCTTCCTCTTCTAGCTTGTTAGGCGAAGGAAAAGGGTTGGCTATTGACAGGGAGAGATGGACTAAGGGATATGAGTAGAATACTAAACCCTAAGTAC
>JBBPLG010001037.1:0-10813 GCA_038089695.1 Xanthoconium separans | reverse complement strand
ACAGCATGTTCCTGTGACGTATGATCATGGTGCGCCGCCTCTACCCACGTTAACCCTATACGTTCATTTCGTCTCCGCCTCCGCCTCAACCCCGCCTCGCCACTGCAAGCTTCCTCTATGACGAAGGGTGGCGAGTCATGAATATGGCGAGGTTCATATCGGAAACGGCTAGTTCATTCCTCCCTGATGCCTCTCCCCGGCACTTGGCGAATTCCCTCGCTGTAATCACCTCGAGGACGCCGCGTTCCTGCCTTTTGGAGTATGTCAGATACATGGGACGAGCGGCAAGACCCGGACTGGGGAGTGGGTAGGAGGGTTGGGTACCCATCGATCGAATCGGTGGGGAGGCTAGAAGACTTGCACAGGAAATGTCGTTCGTTTCGTTTCTTTTCTTTCTTGGCTTCTATGATGCAGGATACCTGTGCTGGTGCAATCGACGATGGATCGCGAGGCGTTTACAGCTATTGAATACGCACGCGCGCGTGTCTCTCCACACAAATGGGCTCCGGCGCTGCGGCGCAGCATATGTTCTTCAGAAATGAATGAAGGCCGGGAGTGGCGGGAGCGAGCCTCAGTGGATGGACGTCGCATGTAACGGGTAGGCGTGGTGCGTTCATCATCCTGTCGTGTCTTGGTTCATGATTGTCGACGGCGATCGTTGGTACATACGTATCCCCGGGCTGCGGTGTTTCAACAGAAGCTGAGCTTCCGAATGGCACGCTTCGAATCGTATGTTCATCATTGCTATGCCTCCTCATACGGATAGCTGTACGCATTCCAAATAGTTGGTCTTTAGGCCCGTCCTGTGCGACATTTCGATTGTGTTCTTGCGTTATAATACATAGCGATCACCTCGCAAGAACGGATGACATCATGATGAGCGTTGGCGGAGAACGACTCCGAAGAAGATCTCGCTTTCTTTGTTCGAGAATCGAGTGCGTATTGGTAGCGATGGGGAACGCATGACGTCGGCGCGGCAAATCGTGCATAACATGACGTCTTGCGTTCGTTTGGAATGACATCAGAACAAGCCAATCAGAAAGCTTACCGCAGAGCGGCGTTTAGATAACGCATCCACGATATGTTACTTATGTACTGTATACTTATGTCGCTTACATATTGTATTCGGCGTCCGAGTTACGTGTGAAAGCTGAAAGAGAAGGAAGAGACTTCGCGCCGGGCCATGTCGTTCCGTTCAAATGTGATTCTTTGTCAGATCCAAGGGATTAACTGAGAATGATTTACAGGACATGGAATGTGGATGTGGAGGCGGTTTACGTGTCATACCCCACATGCTCGCGCTGGATAATCAATAGGAGCTGGGGTTGGGGGCTGGGGTTGGGGATTTGCTTATCTCGACCCGATGATATGATCCATGCGCGTCGCTGGCAAGTGATGTAAATAACGTCTTTGTGGCTGGCAGCACCCCCTTGACGCAATAAATATCTATCGATAATCCATATCTTTCTTTAGGCTGACACGTATATTATAATAATGGCTATATATACGCGCCTCCGTCGTGGCGTCTTGTCCAAATGTGTATCTCATGAAGAACGAGAGTACCTTGGACGCGAGGGGATATCGCTGACGACACATCTCATATCTACTGATAATCTTAGGCACGGCGCGTTAAATGAACCCTATCGTGGTGAAAAGCGTCACGCGTGCTGTGGTCGCCGCCACGCTTGTGCGCCGTGACCAAACGATGCCCTGGATCGATTTCCATATCGGAGACACCCTTGGTCGAAAAGGGGGAACTGAATGGTGGGCAGATTTTCATAATCTAGAAAAATTTTGGAACACATAGGCACGGGTGAACGTATACGGACCCAAAGTTGGAAGAGCGTCACGAGGTACTGGGTACTGTATTGGTCGCCTTCATGCCTGTGGGCTATGATCAAACGATGCCCTTCATTTCCCTGTCTGAGACGGTCTCCAATGCAAGCAGGAACAGACTGGACAGCATAGTTAGTCAACGTTCTCACAATTATATAGAAAAACTTGTAAAACGTAGACACGGCGTGCATGTAGCATGAACCCTTTATTGCGGCTGGAAGAGCGTCCACATTCCATGATGACGAAACGATGCCTCTGCTGATTTCCCTAACTGAGACATGCTTGGCCAAATGGGAATCGGCCGAACAACACACACCTGAGCGTATGACGGCAACGTGGCCGCGCAATGCCTCAATTGGACCGAAACAAAGGGAGTGGCTCGATTCAGCGGTCTGTCTGAGTGCGGTTGGACATGTGTATGGACGTCGGCGAGGTGTGTCAAGATGTTCGTACGACGCGTGTTCACGATCCCGCGGACGTGTCGTCGTTGGGGGGCGATTGTCCGCCGTGCATCGCGATACGGCGTATGCTCGCCCTGTGCCGGAGTGTGCCGAGTGCTCTAGGGGAGCTGAGTTTGGATTGGGTGTCAAACGCGTACGGTCGTGTACCGGGGTTGGTGTTACGTCATTGTCAGTCGGTTTGGAGGTTTTGTTTGTCATTCATGTTATTTGGTTCGGGTTGTGTTTCTGGTTCTTTATATTGCGTCGAACTGGCGACTAGCCTGTGGACTGCGTTCGCAAGACGAGGGAAGAGGGATATACGCACTCGGATCCCGCGGGTTTTCTTCTTTGTGGGAAGGGGATAGCGGAGCCGTATGTGTACCACATGTCAAAGTATGTCTAATGCTGTTCTGATAGCTGTATGGGGTTGAGTTTTTGTGATGCGCGTATGTGGTCGTATATGGATACATATCATCACTTGAAAGCGAGGGGTTCAATTTATGTCAGTAACGGTGTCAACTCATACTAGAAGTAATCCCCGTTCATTTCAAGCATTTATGTAGGCAATAAGAAGGTGGGCTACCTATCTGAAGGACATGCCCTGCAAGATTGCCTTGAGAGGACAGAGTGGAGGCGACGGCGATGAGGCATGCGAATCCCGCGGGTTGGCGGATGAAATAAGTCCTGCTCTGCGTGCAGAATCTCGGTATGTAGACTGCTTCCCGAAGTATGCCGAGGGTCTGGTTGTTTTGGAACGGACCGAGTTTGAGTTTAGGTTGGGTGTCAGCACCGCCATCATAAGTTGAGTAACCTTACTCCGATAGTCAGGTGCTCCCCTTGATTATACATACACTTCAGGGAATAAGAGAGATACTGATCGTCGATTGGTGCGCCAGAAAAACCGTCATCGGAGGACAGCCTTGGATGCATGGAAGTGGATTAACCTGGATTGGTTGAATGTCGTCCATTTCTGCTCTCTGCACGCGCATTATTAAATCACCGTTGCTGTGGCCCAAGGCTTCGGGACCTCGGGGTACGAGTCACGTTAAGTGTAGCTTCCGAGTCATCTTATTGAGTTTTGATGGTGACGATCAGTCATATCCCAAGACCTTTCTCATACGTCCGAGCTAAGGAATTGGTCAACATCGTACCACATGTAAGACGAACCTCGCATGGAAATTCGCATCCTCGAAGCACTATTAGGCTAGCGGTCAAGGGAATCCGTTGTCATGACATGAACAAGTAGGATGAGTAAGCGTGTCCTTGTCATCCAACTTGTCCGATGCAGCACGGACGCGCAAAGAGATTAGTCACGATTGCCGTGTCAATGCCATTCTGATTGGCTGGGTGTTCCTTGTTCCTCGGTACGCCCCATTAGGGGTAAGCTCATTACGAGGCTGTCGCAGATCACACGACACCGACTCCAAAATGGTAGATGGGATAACTGATACCACATAGGACCTCTTCAGATGCGAATCCGTCCAACGTTGAACGTTGGCCGTCATGCTGCTTGGTCCGCGTGGGCCATCAAATCTCTGATTCGTGCGTGCATCACGGATGGTCCTGCGGAATGGCGATGACGTTTCAGCTAGCAAAGAGCTGACAGATGAGCGCTTGGTAAACTGAATCGGAGACGTGGGATTTTATTGTCGGGCGGAAATCCAACTGGCTTACTGGTAAGGCAGCTCCGACATCGGACGCCACGTGAGAGTCGTAGTCTCCAATCCGGAACTACTATGATGAGAATAACTATGCAGGCCGGGATATATATTTCACCGTCAAAGGCATCACATGCCACCTACCTTTCGTCGTTCCCCCCAACATTGTCCCCCGCTCTCGATAACGACAAAACGATTGAAATGACTACGAAATCGCACAGCGAGGTGCCTGTCGAAAAGGTCCCGCCAGGCGCATCCTGGAGGGACAAGGAAGAACATGTCTTGCCCAAGAACAGGTTGGGTATCGTGTTCTTCGGCTTGATGTGCACCACATTCTTGGCAGCACTCGACCAGGTGACTTTATTAGAATCAGTGAGATCTCGGGGGGTTACTAAACAGCATCCAGACGATCGTGGCGACTGCACTCCCGACTATCGTTTCCAAGCTCGGCGGCGGCAACAATTACAGCTGGGTTGGCAGGTATGTTGTGACGTGCTCGTCTTGTATGTGTCGAGGTTCATTCAACCCATGATTTTTAGCGCATACATGCTCGCTGCCGGGGCTTTTGGACCCATGTACGGCAAGATGTCTGATATGTTTGGTAAGCGAGACGCCATTGTCTGGATTTACCCAGCACACTTACTTCACATCCGTACTAGGTCGTAAACCAATCCTCTACTCGTCCATCGTCATATTTTTGGTGCGTGTCTCGGTCACATATGTCCTCTGGGTACTCATCACCCCATTTGCAGTTTGGTTCCGCCATGTGCGGCGCGGCACAGAATATGACTTGGTTGATCGTGTGTAGAGCCATCCAGGGTATCGGAGGTGGCGGCATCATACAACTCGTGATCATAACTATTTCCGACATTGTACCGTTGAAAGAGTGCGTGATGGTGTTTTGACCTTTGCTATCTTACTGACCATCATTCAGTCGAGGTCGTTACGGTGGGCTAATCGGTGCGACGTATGGCATTGCAAGGTTAGATCTTTCCTATCATTCCCCTGTTCGCTTAATAACGCCTTGATAGTGTTGTAGGGCCGCTTCTTGGGGGTGTGAGTTTTGTCCCTTGTACCATCCCATCACCTACTGACACGTCATAAAAGGCATTAGCACAGCACGTTTCCTGGAGATGGTGTTTCTTCATCAACCTGTATGCCGTTCTATCCCGTCAGAGCTCCAGCTTTTGTGTTGATCATCGCCTTTAGGCCCACCGGCGGTGTTGCAGCAGCAATTCTCTTCGTTTTCCTCAACCTTAACCCCCATCAAAAGCGCCCGATCCGGGATCAGGTTTCTGAACTTGATTTCATCGGACTTATTTGTTTCGTCGCAGGTGTTGTCTCCTTGCTCATTGGTTTCAACTTTAGCGAAACATCATGTGAGTCTGTGTCATCCCTAATGAGGAGGACTGCTAGACGATTTTGTAATTTAAGGGTCGACCGCGAAGACAATTGCTCCGCTTGTTATTGGAGTCGTTTTGCTCGTTGCCGGCGGTATCAATGAAATGTTTACGACACGCTCCGCTGTTCTTCCTCCACGTTTGTTCAAGGTAAGCAAGCTGGCGCTCCAACCCATTTAAAGTGTACCTAACAATACATCCAAGACTCGCACGACTGCCATTATTCTTGTTACTGTTTTCCTACACGCCGCTGTTTTCTTTGGAGCTTCCTAGTGAGTAGTGAAATTCAATCACCGTGAGTTTTGACTCAATTCTACACCCAGTTATCTCCCTTTGTTTTATCAAGGTTGGCTTTCCTTTTCATGATTCCAGTGCAGAAACTGACTTTTTGCTAGTACTCGGAGCATCGGCCACTGAATCCGGAGTCAAGTATGCGCTACCATCTTCCGTCTTTCAATTAACTCACGCAATATACATAGGATGATACCCTTCTCACTGGGGACTGCTGTGATAGCCATCATTTCCGGATTGATCTTGTCAAAGACAGGAAAATATCGACCGATTATATGGTTTGCGTACACCGTAATGACGCTCGGCCTGGGTCTCATGATCATGCTGGATTACACATCGAGCCTGTGTGTATTCCCCCTTTGCGATCCTTGGCGTCATGTTTACCCATTTCACAGCGCTAAGCAAGAAGTTTTCCCTGTTATCGCCGCCATTGGAATCGGCTGCCTTTTCCAAGTACCACTCGTGGCTCTTCAAGCTGCAATGCCCATAAAGGATATGGCCACTGCTTCGAGCGGCTTCGTGTTCATTCGGTAAGCTTTCTCAACGTCATTTGATTCGAAATTTGCTGAAAGCACCGAACGTCTTTAGTACTGTCGGAGGTGCCGTCGGAATTGCAGTTGGCGAGGCCATCATTGCCAGTGTCCTTCCTCAGAAACTCGCGAGCATTCCCAATATCGGCAGCCTTGGTCTTGGTAGCTCGGCCGCCGGCCTCAATCAGAGCGTCGGCATCATCCATTTGATTCCTGTAAGAGGCGGTGTTTTGATTTCATTGGCGTTGATGCTTACGCAAACTAACCAGGATGTTACCCTCCGCAATGCTATATTGCGCGCATGGTCGCAAGCGATTGACACGATATGGATTATGGACACGCCGCTGGCTGGTTTTGCATTGATCCTGACCTTGTTCTTGCGCGAGTATTCGCTAGAACGCAGGGTTGTACGAAGTGGCGAAGCCAAGTCGCCAGAGGACCTTGAGAAAGGCGGGGCAGGATCTTCGAAGGAGGAAGATATGCAAGCACCGAAAGCGTTGAACGACGACCCTGATATGACCCCGGCCAACAGCATTGTACACGCGGAAACGCCAGCAACAGAAGAGTGAATAGTGAAGGAGGGCATACCGTCGCAAATGGCATTATACATGATAGATTCCAAGGCATTAGATATCACTCATAATCACGCACAAAGGACTGTAATTTGGGTACAATTAGTTATTGTAATATACCTGTGGTTGTAGAGTGCAGTGTTATGGGGGAGTGATCACGGTAGCATTTGTGCTTACAGGAGAGGTAAGTAGGTCCGAATTTGACGATCCATAGATCGGGTTGAACACATATGCCGGGTACGAGTCAATCGTGACTCCGAGTCAGAGGCAGGTATCGGTGACTAGACTGCGACCGTCTCTGAATCGGTAATGACTATTTCCCTGGCTGATCACATCAATATCGGAGGAGTCGGATATCGACAGATCAACTTCATGATGTGGGTCATCTAGGATGGACCGAATGACGTTGTGCTGCATGAACGGTCCGGGCAGACAAGCGGTGCCAGTGTCCTGTCATGCGTCAGTGATCAATTATAGATTGGCTTACGGGTGGTTGATACAATAGTCGAAGACGAGCCGCACGTCCTCGTCACGAAGCTGGACTCTGGAAGAACTTGAAACTCGCGATCACACGTACAACCACGATTCCCCCGCTTGACAACTCACGAGATCAGCAAGAGTAAGGGTTCAACTTAGGGTCTTGTTATCCTGTTTAGGAAATATATTCGCACAAGTGAATGAGTACGCAAGCCAGTTTAGGTTGTTGAGCGAATTTACCACAGCTGAATTTCTGCGACGACTTTTTATAAGCGACGCAGCGCACGACGGTTTCGCATTTCTTCTGCTTCATCTTCGTGAGCGGGGTGAGTTGGAGATGGCAAAATCGTTTGCGCAGTATGCCTCGCAGTTTTTGTTGCAGCAGCAAAATCCAGAGTCGAGTCTGTCTTCCTCACAGCCTCTCTTCTTTTCGTTTACGACCGACGAGGGGTCTCGTGCAGGCAACGACTACAACAGCGAACTCGACGACCTAGACGATCCCCATCTACGTGCAAGTCATACGGGCGGGATGTCCAGCAGAGGTGATGATCATAGGAGCCGCGCTGTTCATGAAATGGAAGAGGATCCATATCTCCGTCTAGACGAAGAAGATATGCCACCAGGGGCCTCTCGCCACGCCTCGCAGTCGATACCATTGATGGCATCCGACTACGGTCAGGCCGAATCGCAGGACTTTCCAAAGGGCTGGCTTGCTCACCAGGCATCGCCACCTCGCCGTTTTCGCGCCACCTCTCCATCCCCTTCGAGGTCCTCCCTCGACTCCACCGGGCCCATAGCTGGTCCATCACACCGACCCATACGATCTCCCGTGCGCTCCCCTCCGCCCCCTCCCCCTCCTCGTTCTCACGAAGCAGTCTCCTTATCTCTGACACAATCGCTGCTACCAAGAGACGGCACCACGCGTCCCATTGACGTATTTTCGTTACCGGATCCTCGTCATATCTCGCGCGCTCGTCGGAAGTTCAATGATTCGCACTGGACTATTCTTTGGTGTACCGGTGTCACATTGTGTTTCTTCTTCTCCCTCCTGCTCATTTTCATTGCCCATGTGCCCGACCAACGAAAGTCTTTGCCATACCTCACTCTACTGCACACAGTACCATTACTCACCATCCTGACATTCGTCAGCGCCGCCGTTGCCTATGCACACATTTTCCTGTTGCGGATGTTCGTCAAACCTGTCATGGTCATCACCTCCGTATTTATACCAGTCACACTCTTCATTTCTGCCGTATGGGCCTTTGTTGGCAGTTTCATGTGGGATGGTAATCAGGAGCCAACATGGGGTGAAACCGTTGGGTGCGTCCATCATCTCATCTTCTGCAAGTCAGGGCAGCCCTGACTTGGAGCATAGACTACGCTTGTTTTCCGTCGTCCCCCTCGTATTTTCAATACTCACCGCTCGACGGTTAATCGATCTTCCTCGCAAGATTCATTCTGCGTCGTCCATCCTTGACCTCTCGTCGCAGCTTCTCATGTCCAATCCTTTTCTCATGGCACTCTCTCCCGCCATACTTCTAGCAATATTGATCGCCTCGATCCCTTTCGTCACACTCATTTTCCGCCTCCTGCTGATGGGCTACTTTCCGCAAGGCCAATCTGAATGGCGTATTGAGGAATGGGCAGATTGGGCCATAGTTGGCACCGTTGGGGTATGGCTCTGGAGTTGGGGTGTTGCACGAGGTATCCTACGCACTACTTGTGCAGGAGTGATTGGTGCATGGTATTATGCAGAGTGAGTGTCTACGGTCAAGGTCTCTTCGTCCCCTCACTTGCCCATCATTTAGTCCAAGTCAATCCCCACGACCTCCAACAGATACGCACGTCATTCATGCTGCCATCCTTCGTGCTACTTATCCTTCTCTGGGTTCGATCGTTTTGAGTGCCCTCATCATGGCAGGCATCCGCATGCTCTCGCTTTTGACCATCGCATTACGCCTCTTGCCTTCATACTTTCCGCTCGTTCTCCGGCCCTGGCTGCAACCGCTCACGATTGGTGCGAGCATGGCAGTGAGCTATCTGGAGAGCGTGACCACGTCGTTTAGCAAGTATGCACTCGTGTATACTGGCCTTACTGGCGATCCATTCCTGCCGAGCGCAAGACGAGCACGTGCTCTCACAGCAGCGGTGGAATCTGTAGGAGCGGGGCGCTTCAGACGGAAGTTCAAGACTGAGCGTACGCCAATTCCATTATCCCAGTGTTTCGAAAACTGATTCCCGTTCTAGCCCAACTCACGATGCTCACGTACACTCCGCTAACGCTCACATTTCCGTTTGCGTTGATGACCTACTTGTTTGTCGCTCATACCTTGGGAGCTCCGAACTCTGCCCTGGGAGCAGCTGTGTTGGCTGGTGGCGTGACAGCGCTTGTTGGTTTGTTCTGTGTTGGCCTAGTGGAGGACACGTGAGCCTTTTTCTGCTGCATCTTTGGCATGTTCGTAACCATGTTCCAGTGCGGACGTCCTGTACCTCTGCTACTGCATTGACAAGGATGAAGGCAAGGAACGGAAGGCAGAAGTTTTTTCGGCGGTAAGATAGATCTCGTTTATGACACAGCTTCATTCTGATTATCGCTCCAGTTTGAGTATGATCTCCAACCCAAGCCTTCCAGTGCGGCAGCGCCACCCCCACAGACACTGCCGCAGTTCAAGGGACCAGCCAAGACTCGGCCGCTGCCCATGTCCCCTCCACCTCCAGCCACACTTCTTCCAGTGTCCCCGCCGCACAACGTTCTTCCGCCCCCACCTGTCGTTCGAACTGTTCCTCCCGAGCCAATACAGCCACCTCCACCGGCGACACCGGACACGGACATTGATCCGTTTGAACATGATCCGTATGTGGCCGAGGAACAACATCCACCAGAGCCACACCCAGCGACGCCTTATAGTCTCTCACCCGAGATACAGTCCCCGGTGAACGAAGCGGACGACGAAGGTGCAGATGAAGAATCCCAACTGTTCCCTGGTTCTGGGTTGTTTTGAGCACAGGGGTGTGCCAGTGGGCAAAATATATTCATGCTGGGTTGCATAGAGGAAGATGTTGGGTGATGAAGCCGGACTGCGTCGTATACATCAGCTGGCCCTCAATTGTTTTACTTTTTTTTTTCTTGTTGTATCTAGTGCACATAACACATCGTTTTTTTCCCATCCTAGTGTCACGCGTGTCACAATCTTGTTTGCGTTCCGCATGTCTCTACTTGGTCCTGCACGAACGACGTTGCGGCCAACGGTCTCGCTTTGGTTGGTACGCGGATATGCGTTGGCGTCGAGCACCGAACCGAGCTCGAGCCAACCACCGAAACCCGCCTCCTCCGAACCCACTAAAAGTACGTCTTCAAGCCTCGCCTCGCGCTCATACGCTCAATGATTTCTGTCAGACGTCGCCTCGGCTTGTCCAGCCGGGACCATCATGACCGGACTCAACTACCTCAAAGGCGAACAGCCGGTGGTCGCCCAGCCCGACGAGGCGTACCCGTCGTGGCTGTGGGACCTCACGAAACCCAAGGTGGACGCGGACGATGAGCCGGGTGGAAAGGCGGAGAAGCGGCGGTTGAGGTTGGCGCATCGGCAGACGCTCAAGGACAGCAAT
>JBBPLG010001036.1:0-10813 GCA_038089695.1 Xanthoconium separans | reverse complement strand
AAGATGAGCGATGGAAGAGCCTGGCCTATAATTGCAGAATCGGTCCTTCTAGATTCGGACGATTGCTCTTTCCCCGCGTTCGCGTGAATTAACGAAAGGGGTGTATTGCATGCAGTTTTTGGCACCGGAGTAATCTTGAGGCATCCGTTCGACGTCATCAGCGATGAAAAGTGTTTACAAACTTGATGTCATGTCGTGAACGAGAGCATGACACTCGCCGTATTGGAGCAAGGTCACCGATCAGTCGAGTCAAATAGAACTTGACAGACTCGGACGAGCCGGCAGTGGGGTCGTTGACCCGAGGATCAAATCGAGCACGAGGAGGGTATTTATTTGCATTTTCGAGAAACTGGCCTGGCTTCAAAGTAAGTCCGCCCGTCACTGTCACGAGCAGCTCCAGTGGGTGTCGATATCTGTCCGGAGTCCGCGGTGTCCGGTAAAATTCTCATGGTCATAAACTTACTTTGGTGCTCGTTCTCCCAGTGTAGGGTGCGCGATCGAGAGGAATTGGGGAAGTCGAAAGCGGCGTTAAGGAAATATTCTCGCCGCTGTCAGTGTCCTATTTGCCACACGGGACAGTATAAATACAAGACTGCAAGCCTATATGAAACCAACAGTCCTTTGATTGCTGCCTATCACTTGATATCTTCACTACATCCGTTCACAATGCAGAGCATCGCCAACGTATGTTGTCTGCCACCATCGAACCACTATTCCTTTGATGACCGTCATTGCAGCAGTTCCGGCTCCCTGGGGTATATCTCCAGAGTGCCACTGAGATCCTCGAGGAACAAACCTTTGAAGTCGCTGAGACCACCTCCGTATGTCTATTAGTATCATTGACCTTTCTACCTGTTGATTAGAGCGATCAGATCCGCTGGGATGGGTTTTGGGGTTACGGTGCCTCTGACATTCTCAAGGAACAAGCCTTGGAGGAAACCGAGTAGAACGTCACTCGAGAAACGCACCTTCTGCGCACATCCATGCGTGTTGTCTTGTCATCATTTCCGTTTGAGAGAGTCGAGTGTACTTGTATCGAGCGGTTGCATCGTGGCTCTGCTGGGGCGCAACTGTGAGACATCGTTGTTGTAGTGTTGAGAAATCGTTAGTATGTCAGCCGAGGCGGACGTGTGACTTGGGCTTGGACTACATGAATCCAAGATCTAAGCGATCGTGGTGCCGAGCGCGCAGGATCGACTGGACATTTGATCAAACGGTCATACAAACACTTACTCGACTGGAAAAACGATCGTTCACCAAGGCGTCGTCGCGATGTTCAACTTAGCAGACGTTGTAGAGTGCGATGTATATTCATCCACCGTCGGCGTGTGGTGTCAACGGTCCTACCAATACCTCCACACTCGAAACATCAATGACATACAGATGCACTGTAAAAGAGGACTGGTGAACCAGGGAGCTGCCGTGCAAAAAAAAAAAAAGGCCATGACGAGTCATGTCACCGTCCTAAGGAATATAGAAACGCGTGCTGAAAAATCCGTCGTAAAAATGCGTCGAGAAGAAAATAGCGACGAGTCATTCGTAGCATGTGCGTGAACACAACCTCTAAGAAGAGTACTCAATACAAGGTGAATAAAACAAAGCATACGCTATTCATTAAACCTGCCGTGCTCACGCATGGACTGCCGCTGCTGGATACCTTGTGACCGGTAAACAGGTTACTGATGCAGATTTAATCAAGATGGTCAGAAGAACCTGGGAGGAGACAGAGAACTGAGAAATGAATAGTCTGATAGCTCGTACAGGAGTAGAGAGTAACGCACGCTGTATTTGTTGACTTTGGTCATTGGTAGTAATTTAAAGCTGAACATTGGCTGCGCTGTTGTCATCGTTCTGGATTGATTACGACACGTTGTAAGTGTCAGGGCTTCTTCGTCTGGGTCCGTGCGTCTGTATGTTTCCGCGTCCTGTTCTTTAGTCAGCGTTCGTCATACGTACCGTTTTCGCTCGCATTTTCTTTCTTCTTCCCCAGCGTTGAGCTGGTCTTTTGCTAGGTACGGTATTATTTGTGTTCCTCGTGCATATTCAATGGTCTTTTGCTAGTGACCAACGGACGGACGCGGCGGTCATTGGCGGTCGTGACAGTAAGGTTGTGAGAGGTTCCTGTAGGGCCCACACATAGCAAAGTATTGGTGGTTGATTCAAACGAAAGTTTGGCATATCTGGGAAGATGATTCCCGTTTTGGAAGGGCGATCTTATGTTGACTTGGATCGAGAAAGTAACCAGAAAGGAAATTCGCACAGTTGCTTGTTGATTGGGGAAACGGTCGAAGATTGAACAAAACCTTCAACGACCGACTTCAATTCACCCACTCCACGAGCTCTGCTGTTATATCTGATGCAAGGCCTATGAATGCAAGAAAAAGACGTGTCGAGACGCGTCCAGACAATGTACTGTATTCGTACTTTGCTTCATGTTGATCCAGCTTTGACTTGTGGACCTACCAGAGCCAGGTTCAAGCACAACGACCTCATGCGTCGCTAGGGACGACGAAATTTTCGAGCAAGGAACACAATAACGGACCTCTTGTGGGGACTAGTCGGTCAAGCGCTTCGGCCACTACATCGCTCATCCAAGATTCCAAATTTCACGTGCAGCGAGGACAGAATATGAGACAGTCTGTCATCCATATTTATTCGTTTATCCGTGATTCACAGGGTGTTGACAGCGCGAGTCCATCATTATCCAAGGGTGACTTAGGTGAGTTTTAGTCGTATTGTTTATTTCGTGACTCAGCCCACATGACCTTGTCCCCCATAACGAGCAGATCGTTTTCCCCCCATCTGTGCATTGGCCTCTCCACGTTTTCACGACCATGACAAAGACCGCGCCCTGTGGTATAAATGGGTGAACCTCTGCTCCCGTCGATCGACACCTCACAGAATATCCCCCATCTGTCTATCATTCCATCGTACCATCGTATCTCAGTTTGTCGTCTCTAGACATGAGGGTCCTTGATCACCCAAATATTGGTGTGGGTTTCGATGAGGTACATTCCACGTTCAGTTCACCAAGCATTTCAGCCTCGAGTCCTCGACGCATCCTTACTGAATTAGTCCATCATCCAGGGTTTGTCGCGTCCACAAGCCGTCCGCATCGACAAGAACGGCGTCAGCAATTGACGCTGCGAACAACCCCCCGTCAAACGAACGTGTGGTGACGCCGACCATGATTGACCAACAGGTGCGTATGGTAGTCTCACCACTATTCTTTACGTGTCGGTGCGACAACGGGTTTACCGTTGCCAGGTTATGATTTCCGGGAGCGAGAATGATGCTGGTGCGTCACCTTGTCACGGTGTCGTGGGTGTGCACGCTCTGATTGCCACGACGCTGCGTATTGCATGGCTAGCGTGATATCGCAGCAGTAGTATGCTCCGCGAGATGGGCATCGGATCAGAATAGGTGTGTTGCCTTGTGTCACGAGTAAAGTTCCCATCATGACCCCACTCCTCCAGACAGTATTACGTTTGGATTGTCAACCCTCGATTCATCCAAAGGTATGCGGATCCCAATGCCACAATTTTACGCGTTGCAAGACCAGCGTGTCACCGACGTCCACCACCTCCGAGCCTGCCATACGAAATTGGTCATAATAGATGAGGAACACGGCTTCGATCCATCGTAGTCAGCCTTGAGGATATGGATGGCGGTTTCATTCCTCTATTTGTTCGCCTGAACATGAACACACAGTGACCAGGATATGATTCTGTGCACTCAAGAATTGATGTGCGGCCTGGTGGAAGTTGTATGACATGTCAGCATCTTACCCGGGAGATCTGTCGTTTGATGCTCAAGTTCCATCAGAGTATATCAGTGAGCATATGTCCACATCCTTCGCGCCTAGTTTCTGACAATAACATTATTAGAAATACCACACCGCCGCGGGCTCGGAACAAATGGGCGTACACTGCCGGTCCTGAAGGTATTTTCGTGCGACCAATATTGTGTTATTTTCGCTCAATTACTACCGAGACGGCTCGATTAGCAAAACTTGTTAATTTTGATCAAACGACGGGTGCGCATTGTAGTTTACTCCTCTGCCATGCAGAGAGGGGGATGGAGCACCTCTCGCTCTTCCTTGCTTTCCTATTCGCTCTTCTTTCGCGTCACAGTCCTCATACAGTGGAACATCCCGCACCCTGTCTGTCGCAGCGGCAAATGTAGACGCTGAAGACCATCCTATCCCACACGGTTTTGCATCACCTTTACGCCGACTTCCGATCAAGTCACAAATTCCATAGACCGTTCGCCATCCTGACCCTGACACCTTTGAGCTTTTATCAGCCTCCGTTGCCACCATTCATTGACGAGGATTACCTCTAACCTGCAACGTTTTCCAACGCGATGCTCGCCCACTATGCTGCCAGCCTCTTCATGCGCGCTGGAGGCGTCATGGTCGTCGGGCAGCGCCGAGCAGTCTTTGTTGGTGGTCGATTGTGAGACTCGATCGAGCCAGGCAATTCAAATGTTGCAGTCACTGGCAGAACGTCCGACTTTGTCTCTTGATTCACATGAGTGAAGGAGCGATAGCATGAGCGATCATACTCACCTTGGACAGGAGGAATCAAGGCATAAGGCATACGTTGGCCAGGGAAAACATATGATAGGAAAGAGTGTGTTGAACGCGTCGTCGACGAGACGGTCAAACTCGGCAAAGGGCCCAGGGTTGTAGTAAGTTGTAGTCGGATCAAGGATCTGTACATGGCTAGTATTTGCGGAAAATGTCTCTGTCGTTGGGAAGCCTTTGAAGACCAGAATTACTCGTCCATGTAACATTGATGTATGTGTAGCGTCCGTTGTGATGAATTCCTACGTAGTCAATGTCTCGATGCAGACACTATTCTGACGTTTCCGACTCTAGGTTTTCCGAACTACAATGCATGCTATCGTGACTACATAACGACCTTGGGTATGTGTCTACTTGGAATGTAGATTGATTCGACTTTTATCTGATGGACGCTTAGCTTCAAGGAAGAGGAGAAACGTCGGTAGTAACTAGTAAGTGACACGCTCCATCTCGATTTTGTATTTTCACGGAAATGACAGACTGCAACGACACTCGCAATGCTGCGTTCAATCGCGGAGGTATTCTACATTCGCGATCTCCTTTGATTGGAACGGCCTCGTGTGACCCATAGAACGGGCTCACTGATTCTGGGCCCTTCATAAACGAAACCAATCGTCACGATGCTGGGGCACGATCGGACGGGCGAATACGGCATGCCGGTGCTTCGGATGGACACCCTCGTGATCGATTTGATCCAAGCATGGAATGTTGGTACGTTACATAATTCTGACTCATGGCTGCGAGGTTTTCAAGGGGAGGGGTGATGCTCTCAAGACTCCAGATTCCCACCTTGGCACTGTTGGAGATCCAGCCCTCCGTTACAATACATATTTATTTATTATTTTTCTACCTTTCCTTTTACGGACATCGCGTATACTTGACGCGTACCGCGTTCACCTTTCCTCCAGTCTCGTACCACTCGACTGGAGGTAAGCCATTATATCACTTCTTTATATTCATATGTACTTACCTAGCTTAGTATTTACCCTCTGTCTAGCGTCGTGTCCCAACAGCCTGGGCCCTGCAACCGACATTTTGACCCAACACCGTCCGTCGGCCTCGCACCCAAGAGATTATCCTCGATCTCACCCAGGACCTCTATCATCCCATGGAAACACATACAACAACTAGTTTCCGTTCAACTCTACCTACCTAGTGTTGGTTCGACCAACATGAATGGACACTTGTATGCTACATGTCCTCACTTGCCTCACTACCACCATCTTGGACCTCTCTCCGTCATTTATCCGTCTCGTTCCTTTCGTCGGCTATTTGGATCTGAGGGCCGCTAGAACGCAATCGCCTAGGTCGAATTTCGACTGTTTGCATTGCCGCCGGAATTTCCGTTGAGCATACATACTTTCGGTACAGGTGGTAAACAGCTCCTGAGCCCAACGTGTCCTCAAGACACACTAAAATCTCGCATCCTTTCGGATAGAAGACGTAGAAGACGAGAATGATGAATGGTTCGTGCCGTTTTATGTTGGAGGTCGTGCTTGGACTGATTAACTTTGTGCGTGAATAGCCAGGTTGGAAGTGGGTCCGAGTCGTTGCTAGCGAACTAGCCGTGATGACTCAACGCTCTCGTCATTCCGAAGCACCCCGCATGGCGCATGCCATGCCAAGGTGAAAGATAGCAGAATGGACGCTGCATCGTAGGTTCGAACGGAGACCTGGGATGTGCAGCGTATAGTTCTTTTGGTAAGGACTGGCGCTTCAAGCTCGCAGATGCAATTAGGGTTTCTCTTCGAGATGAATTTTGGGCACACCCTGGCCTTGAGGAGAATGATTCACTGTTTCTTCCGCTTCCGTTTTCTCAATGACATACGTCCAATATTAGGTCAAAGAGTCTGCTGATGTTCAGAAAGTTCGATGACCAAGTCGATTTTCACATAAAACTTGGATTCAACCTTCTCGAGTCGTTTTTTAAGCACGGAGCTTGAGGATCACACCAGTTGAAATATATGAATTCGGGATATCGAATGCAACAACAGGTGTCTGTACCTATTTACTTGACAATCATGAAACTAAAATACGACAATCGTCCTTTCCCATCGGTTTCAATGGGGAGCCATTGGCTCCAGAACCTGCAAAAGGGTAGACATGTGTGCTTCACATATCGCAGAAAACCAAAACACGTGTTCAGGGTTGTGTGACTTGATCAAGTTGTGGGCAATTTCGTGGGCAAGCCCAAAGAACCTTGAACGAAAAGGGGTGATCAGTCCCAGGTAGAGTAGTATAATCAAGTAAAGAAACAAACCATGATATCTGCGCTTGTCGTCGAACGCCGTTCCTAACATCCTCATCATCTGTCGAGTGTCTCGTTCAGTATATTATAGTTCACGTACAACGAAGAATTCGACTTACGCCATGCCTCAAAGTAACGCAGATTGAAAAATAGATTCCCATTCTGATTGAATGCAATGGGCCCTCCGCCTACGTCATAGAAAATGTTCAAGGATGACGTAGAAAGACGGTATACCTGGGCGACAGGTACAATGATGTTTGCAAAACGATTGAGAGCCCCTTCCCGCGATAGCAAGAACGTATCAAGATTTGGTGAATCTACATGTGCGCTTGTCCTCAGCAGCCAAGATGCAGGTCAGATTTAGTTAACATACCGGTGGTCGCAAAAACTTTTATTGTGCCCAAGCTTTGCCCCTGAGATACCGACACCTCGCCAACAAACTTCAGATGGTCGGATTTTCGAGAAACACCACAACAGTGCTGATCTGACTGCTTGATGATTTCGATGTTGTTGGCATGACGGAGCGATTGACCTCCTTCAGAGTTGCATGCATTGATTGCGATATCTATGCTGGCTCCTTCAAACTTCCAGGTCAGAGTAGGAAAATGAACACACGTCGCAAACTTACGGATGTCACTGGGTGGGATAACATGTTGTCCAGTCCTGACAAAAGGTTGGGCTCAATGTTCGCTTCAAGAATATTTTGATCGCACCATAGTGACTGAAAAGACTTTCTAGCCTGGGGGGAGTGCGCACGTGAAAAGATTTTGCGAGTCATACTGGAAATTCGGTTGAGAGTACTGTGTTTGAGCTCGTGAGGAGGTGGTCGTGGAGTAGGTATACGATCCACAGGATTGGAGTCGTGAAGCAGGTTCATGCCACCAGGAGAAATTCGAGGTGGCTCGGGACATGTTGGCGCAACTGATGGTTCGGACGCCTCGGATGCTGTGACGTGACTCCTACTATCGTCATCTCCCGTTGGACCGTCAGGTTCAATTTGACGCCGCTTGAGGATCAGATCAACTGCAAAACGCGGCGTGTCAGATATCACTCGTCATATCCAGAATTTCACAGAACTGACCGTTGCAACCTCGCCGTCGCAAAGCTTCCAAATCCGTCGAAAGAATTGTGGTGAAGAGGAGAGATTCGCTGAATCTGACGCTCCCGAATAGAAGACGGCAAAGGGATATCGAAATCCTTTTTATCACCGACTGAGTGTCAAACCAGGCAAGAGAACAAATTGCACTATAACGCACTCATACATGTCAGGCTCATCGTACCTTTGTGAAACCCATAACTCTATTCTCCCTTGGTCGTCTCTTTTCGCCCCTGCCGACCGTGAGCGCGTTGTCTTTTCGTCTCCGATAGAGAGGATCGTGGAGATAGACAAGTTCTTGCAGATCCTCACTTTGAAGTTCTCTGCATCAGAAAGCCAATCAAGCGCAATCTTGGGAGTTACGTGGGTACACTCGTGAAGGAACAGGGCGAGACGTTCTAGCACCAACGTTCGCACATGCATCGATGTCTTAGTGTCCAGTACTTCTACAAGAATCTCGCATTCCTCTTGAACAACGGAGCTAAGTCGTTGGCAACCAAGGGACAAATAAAAGTCTTTTGAGTTCGATCAGTGGAATACTCCGAGGTTGGGAAGGCATGCGAACCTTCGAGAAGCTGCTCTTGCGGCGCAGTGAAGATAGCACTGCGAAGCAGGCAGTATGCATTGACATCGTCGGCGACTACCACCTCTTTCGGACTTCGCAGTTCGTGGGTGTAATATTCCTCAAAATTATCTGCTTTCTTGCCAAGCAAAATTGGTCCAGATTTCATCTTGTCGAAAGTGGCTTCTGGAATGCGATCTTTGTTCACGGCCAGGTTGCGTAGCTGAGTAAGGAAGCTATTTTGTCAAATTAGTTGTCCCCGGGTGGTGGCATTCGAATGCTGGAGACCCACTTCTCATGCCCACCAGCATGCAAGTAAAATCGCTTCGGATCCTCCACCAAGCTTTCTGCAATGTCGGCGATAGAAGGCTCATTGCGCGACCCACTTGCACTCAAAAATCGATTCGCGGCGGAGCCGAAATCCACGAAGACGAATAACTTGGAATAAAAATCGTCTCGTGTTCCATTGCCGAGGTAGCACTGAGTGGGAGCTAGCCATGTTCGAACCCCTGAAGAATTGATCATTGGAACTATCGGTAACTTGGAGAGACAAGCCAGTTCTGCCGAGCTGAAAACTTAATGGGCAATGTTAGTGAAGTATGAGGCTGAAGTGGGGAATGCTCACATGGGATCCGTTCATGTAGAATCTCGAACCACTCTCGGGCAGTGGCTTCATCCGGTGGCGGTATCTTCTCCAAGCGAGAGAGGAGCATAATGGAGGAGGGATGTTGTTGTATGCCCAACCAGCTTGTGGGTGCTTTTCGAAACTCGTCCTGTATGACAGAAAAACCAAGTCCTTTCCATTGTGGGTCCAAGAACACCTGGAAGGAATGTTAGCAATGGCAACAACATAAAGAAACAGAGTTTGTTACATTTCCCAGCTTCTCGAGCCGATAAACCCCGTTACTCTCCGCAGGTACGAATGGAACATTGGCGAAATTCTGTGCTTGATAATCGGGATACTTCGAAGCAAGATTGTCACACAAGTACCGGAAAACGGTGGCTCTGACTTCAGCATCTTTCGAGGAACACACGTCCATTAATGTTTCCAGAGACGGGAACCGACGCAAACCAAGGTGGAACAATATCCCAGCTATAAAATCGTTACCTGCATTCTTGGAGACATCGGAACAACAAAGTACCTTCCTTTGACCCATCTGACCATTTGGAAGAATGATCCCATGCGATCACTGGGAGCTGAAGTCGTCGCAAGACTTCTGTAGGTACATAGAGATCCCTGACACAGCAACGATTGACGCTGTTTGGGCTGGCGAAGATCGCCGAATCTCTGAGTTCAATGAACTCATCCTCAGTCAGAGATGTTCGTACTTGGACGAGGTATCTCATGAGAGCAGGAGTGTTCCAGATACCTGTCTCCGACATTCTAAACAAGGTGAGAAGCGGTCAACAAGGACAACATCTAAACTCACTGGTGTAATATAAGCTGTGGATTAATGTGTTTTCGAACGCCAATGAATAAGAGAAGTGCTTCGACATCTTTCGTATTTTGAAATACGCTGGAAAACTGGACAGTAGGCAGTTCAAGGTCACGGAAAAGATCGGTGCTCGCTTCAGGAAAGTAGGAGTGTTTCGGGGTGCGCAGACCGCAGGAGGTTGGGATGCAGATTTTGTTCGCTAATGCCCTCTTCACCAATGACCGATCTGTTTTCCACACACGGGAGAGTACGCTGAGCACATGCGCTGGATTGGTCAACACGACTTCTGGGTTTGAAATGTGTTGCACCCAGTCGATGACAGAGAACTCCCCCCAACCAAAGCTACCGAGTTGCTCAGGCTTAAATCGTCTAGAAACGTCCCGTGGCAAGACCGAGCTAGGAAGCGGAAAGTCCTGCGGAATATCGTCTCCAAAAGTCCGAGGACCCATGAAATATTGTACCGACGACAACGGAATCGAGCTTCCATCGACATTCGTGAAGACGATAACACCCAGCAGCTCAACCCTTCTAGAATCTGAGACGTCGCGCCGGAATTTTATCCACCATCGAAGACAAGAGACTAGCTTCCCCATGTTGAGCGGATTTTGACGTAAATTGTGAACAACATCCGGGAATGTTACCGGATATATTGTTTCCTGTAGAATTGGAATGGTGTATTCGCACTCGCTGACGATTGACGGGAGCATAGGCACATCCTTGAGGAACTCCGCCAAGACAGAGTCATATTTTTTGATAGATGACGCCTCGCGAACACCAATGGATGATAACATCCTTAGAGGTGCACTCGAGCATCCATAGAACGAGGCTTCTAGTAATTGTCCGACCTCGGGTGAGGGTGTCGAACGATGAAATGCGAAAAATT
>JBBPLG010001035.1:0-10826 GCA_038089695.1 Xanthoconium separans | reverse complement strand
AGATTCGACTATCCTTGCCAATGCTGTGCGGGTATATGTGCCTTGCCGAGTGGCTGGGACCGTATACGAAGAAAATGGTTTGATAACTGAAAACAACAAGCAATGAGCCATGATATATGTAGGGATCACGGTAAGGTATTACCTAGTCTGATGACCTCGACTCGGATATCCACCACATCATTTTATCCGTCACCCACTCGCACAAACCTATATTCTTTAGTTGGTGCGCTCACCCGCAAGGACACTTACGAACCATGACTGATGTTTATCACCTCAGGCGACCCCGACATGAGCTTGGAGTTGTGGGAAGTGCTACTGCTCACTGAAGCACGCCAGCGTGAAATGCTACTGAAGTTGCCAGGGACTATCAGAACTGTTGATTGTCAGGCGGCCAAACCTCAAGCCAAACTTCTTCGTACCCATTGCTTATCGATGGGAACAACTCAGATGCCACCATCATAAGTCTCTGTTTCTGCCAGCTCAACAATCTAGTAGAGCGACTGGCATAACGCAAAAGCGAGAAGATCGATGTTGCAGACATGGAGGGACAAGGAAAAGCGCAGCCTGCTGCAGTTTACTAGTATCGTGAGTGGGAAATGTTCAAGTTTGAGGACCTGTGCTGACTCGGACATGCCCGCGGCCCACAACGCCATGCATGTTGTCCGGGATCCGCCGATTATTGGGCGAACTGTCGATTTAAATGAGGGGAAAAATACAGGTGAAGCCATGGACTAATTGTACAGCTGAAAATATTCAGGTACATTGATTTCGTGCCACTATCATCTTATATACCTGATCAATAAGCACTTTGTCCTTGAGAGCAGCCTGCTCCTGATTGTTCAAGTGTGTCAATCTACGGGTTATGAGGTCAATTGCTGTCGTCAACTTCTCTAACTGCTTATTTGTCGCCGCCCTTTCAGCTTGGACAGCCTCCAGAGAAAGCGTAGCAAGTATCTGTGTTCTTTCTGCCCAGTCCAGGTCCGCATTTGGGTCCGCACGTAGCGTACTCATCTGTAAATCCATAAATTAAATTCCTGAACTGGGAGGCATGATCGGTTGAGACATACCAAGCATTCAACGTCACCAGGGTTCACACCCAAGTTACGCAGTTGCATATGTAAGGAACGAAATGAGGGGCCCCTAGACCACCTCTCAAAGGAGGCGTCAGCCGGAGTTGAAGAGCTGACAGACGTAGGGAGGCCAGAGCTAGGTATCGCGAGTACAGGATATGCAGATGAGGAATTGGGGGATGATGGTAGGGAGATGGCGGATGACGAAGGTGATGATGAACTGCAGACTGAGTGTGGAGGAGACAATGACCTTGGCGATTCAGTGGCGGCACTCCTATTCTCCAATAAAGGTTGAAAGGTTCCAGAAGCTTTCAGCGTGTCTGAATATGCTGCATAGGGCTTTGGGGATGGAGATAGATATCCTCAACGAGCTGAAGTTGTGCGCGTCTTGTTCTTGCGAGTCATGGGTAACGGACTGTGTTCGTCCAACCCCCGATGTGATGGCATGATGGCTTATTGAAGAAAATTTAAGTGGAGATAGAAATGCGAATTCGTAGATTACGGCCCAGACAGGAAGTGATTCTTATCATATGATTTGAGTCAGTCCGAGTCCCGGCCGAGTTTAGAATAGAGTGTCAGTGTCAACCTCATCATCATATTCCTCATCACATTCATCTGAGTCAGCTTCATCTTCACCATCCAAGTCATTTTGGTCCCATTGATCGCTATCGGAAGACTCGGAGCCAGCGGGGTCTTCATCAGATCCTCTTTCCCCCTCCATATTGACATCATCAACACTGTGATAACCATCGTCCTCCACGTCCTCAGTTTCCATCTCATCACCACTATCACTAACTTCCAATTCCGAGGTACTCGCATTGTCGTTGACTAGAGAGAGATTATGGCAATGCCCGACACTGCCCTGATTGTTGTCGTGTCTCATATACATATCCCTGTCAACAAAGCTAGCAGACTCAGTCACATGCTGTCAGCTTGGTGTAGAAAATTCCTTACATGTTCACATAATAAGCACTCCAGTCGTTGACCTCATCAGGGGCCCGGCTGAGTGAAGGACCAGCTCTCAGCAAACTACAAGTACGGCCGTCAGCAAAGGCGGGAATGAGATGACATGCTCTGATGACGAGGGATGGATCTAGAAACCCAACAGCGGCCGGGTCTGAATCTGGCACAAAGCCGACTTTCGGCAAATGTGCAGCTGTTGTCCCATAACGATGGCCAGGAACAATTCCGTACCAACGCACCCAAAGGACTTCCATTGGCTGCACTGACAAATTCCATGAGTCGGGACCAGTGTGGCGAACATGCACACGAAACACCCGCAACACACGGGCATACCAGTAAGGATGGTGGCCAGGTTGAGTTTCACGCAATAACACCATCATGTCGTTGTGGGTACGTGGGTTGATTACGTCTTGCTCCCTGCGTACGTCGTATGTTGCGAAGTTGACCTGCATGCATGATACGAAGTAGAGACGACCATCAAGGATTCGCACGGAATTCCGTTGGTCATCCATGAAAATATGGTCCTCTCCTTTGAAATCAAGATTAAGCAGACAGTACAATAGGTGGTCCTTCAGTTTCTGAATAAAAGACTGCTTGAAAATGTGATGAATGACAAAAAAAATGGAGGACAATAGATAAGAGGCACCTTCACCGCAGGATCGCCCTCGTGTTCCCCCATAAAAGGGAATATATCGATAGGGTTTCTGCGCGCATCAGAGATATAGTGATGAAGTTCTGGATCACAAGTTGGCAACAGGTCACCGCTGACTGCTGCCGGGGCCTTGGCACCAGGTGCGGTGCGCCGAAAATGCCACCACCTAGCTTTGTGTGTTGTTATTTGCCTAATGGCATTCTTCTTATTGGTCAAGGTATACAGTGACTTTATAAGATGATGAGTGAGTTCTCCCTGGGATAAGGTTAAAAAATTTCGTGAAGTAGAGAAATAATGTCGCGTACGATCTGGGTCGTGTAGGAATCTGTAGTACCAAACTGCACGATCGTCCGTCCATAATCCCCAATCACATGGAATTTGTAAGTCTTCAGGTTGAGTCCCTTCGGTCTGGGCCTGGGCGAGTGTCCACTCTTCATTGGGTCATCAGCTTGCTTCCGATGCCGACGAGCTGTGTATTCCTTTGGAAGTTCAAACGTCCGATATTCTGTGGTTTCATCCCTAAACTTTTGTAAAACATAGCCGAGATGCTTAGAAGCTCTGTTTAGGAGGGAGAGGGTTGACTCAGTGTGCATCCTGAGTTTGGCGAGTGCGTGCCACTCGGCGCATCGGTACAATACGGTTGTAATGAGCCTGTCATGGGGTTGCAGAAACAGCCCTTCGAAGGCTGGGATGGAGCACTGACATTGTTAAGTATTCGTTCAGCAAGAATATTCAGAGAAAGATGCCTACCTGCAAGAGGTCTTCGAAGTCATGCGCGGCCAATCATTTCATCTCTGAGGCATTACTTGAAAATCGTCGAATCACACCATGGCAAAAAGTGGGCATCTCGTGGAAGCTGAGAGTTGTTAGCTTTGGTGGCGAGCACATCGTCAATGGGGTAATGAAGACCTACCGTCCGTCCAACTGGGCAACCAACCGTCCAGAAGAGTCAACCGCATACAGGATGCGTATCAAGTGGATGAACACAGCTTTCCATGTCCCGAGCTCGAACTCGTGCATGATGTCCACTACCAGCATGGAAAAATGGTTGAAGCCAAACTTTTGGAGTTTTGCAGCGAACGTATTCTGCATCATGGTACAATCAGGACAGCATCTTAAAGGATAAACAATAAACAATACCAATGTTGGTACAAGAGATGTAGAATCAAGTAACCGCCGTACAGCGACACCATCGACTGGCCTGCCCTTCTGGTATATGAAGTCCCTTGCTTGCCTGACCTTCTCCAGTGAATATTCTCGGAGCTTGTTAAGGCGGCTCCGTATGTCATGAAGAAAGCCCGTGTTGTCAAGTTCCACCTTAGGGACCAAACATCGTGGACATACATATTCACTTCCATCATGGATGGCTGCTAGCAGAACTCTAGACCATTTAGGGTCAGCAGGTATGCATACACGGCAGGAACAGCACGTACTTCTCGGGGTAATCTGCAGAATAAGTGAAGATCCTGGGATAGATTCGGCGAAAGACTCCATCCGCACATTTCAATACAATGCCATGCTCATAGGCATGTAGAAATTCTTCATCTAACAGAACATCCCACACAGCATGCATGAGTTCTCGCCGACAATGTGTCAGTAAACTTCGCATCGCTGTTTTCGTAAATTGACCAATGCTAGTGATAAATTCCGTGATCATATCTGGTAACTGATATGGATTAATGCCACATAATGTCCGTAAAGGTGACCCACTTGCAGAAGGTATAAACGCAATGTGGTGACAGGTGCCACTGGAAGGCTGGGCTCGGATGTATTTTGAGACGTTGCCAAAGTGAAGATAGAGAGGCCACGCTTTGGCTGTGCCAAACGTGGCCAGGGTTGTGGCGTCCGACGAAAACATTATCGCTGCGATGACTTTATCAAGCTGGCAGTTGGGTGTTGGTTTCTTCTGCAAGTCATCGTGCGCTTTCAACCATGCATTGGATGTGTATAACTCGTTGTACACCCGTTGCTCCGTTCCATCGAGAGGGTGCCTCCAAAAACGTTTGAATGGAAAAAGATGGAAGCCTTTGGCGTCCGAAGCGGAAAATGCAGAGCGAATGACATCCATAAGAGGACGATATAACAGCCCGTTGATCGTGAATGGCTGGCAAAATGACCCAGTGATGGTAGGGGCTCGAGTAGGTATTTCAATTGTCACGTTGACCTCCTTCCAACCATCAGAGGCCACGTTTCTACTCTCCATATCGAGAACAGAATTTTGGGTAGCCATACTAAACTTCGACAAGTCTTCTGTTTTGAAGTCGTCGGCGAGGAGAACGTCATGAACGAAACGATCAACTTCTTGCTGAGATTTCAGGACACTTCCAGAATACCTCCATTTCATCAGCCTGTAGATGGACATATTCGGAAAAGGCCACGGGGGCGGCAGTTCGGAGCCTGTCTCTTTTGGCGTGAGAACTGTTGGCTCGGGTGGTTGGCGTGCCCTGTATGTCAGAGTGTTGGGTGTGACAAACGCATCGGGGTCAAATGATGGCTGATGTGGATATTCGCGAAGGACTCCAAAGACATTGAGGGCCGTGCGAATGGTATCGCGGACATGGAGGATGACTTTGCGAATAGTTGACTGCACATTTACTGGGTTCACCGTGAGGGCTTCTACCGGGGCTGGCGGTTGAGGAAACTCATTGCGGTACCGTTTTGGCAATCGAACTGTTCACCTTGAGCGAACTGACTGATCGTTGGCAGGGTCCAAAGGCCCTGCGGTCTCCGGGAGAATTGACGGCAGTTGTGTGGAATTGGGCAAGCTTGAGGGTTCGGCGGTCGACACAAGCGGCCACGGTGGAGGTGGTACTGCAGGGTTTTCTGAGGGAAGCAAGGAAGATGTTGAAGGGCATATGGAGCTGGGGAAATCAGCGGCCTGTGGGGCGGTCGGGGAAACCAAAGAAGGCGAACGAGTTGAAGAGTGCATGCCAGTGGGAGATGGTGATGCAGTGCCCGAGAGCATTGATGATGGCCCCATGGAATCAGGTAGGCTTGAAGATTGGGCGGCCGACACAGGCGGCCACAATGGAGGGGTCGCTGAGGAAGGCAAGGAAGATGTTGAAGGATACGTGGAGCTGGGGAATTCAGTGATCGGCGGAGCGGCTGGGGGAACCACACAGGGCGAATGAATTGGAGAGTGCATCATCCAATTAGGATTTGAAGGCTGTTTAACATAAATTCATTGGAACGAGCATGGAGGTGAGGCACAAACCATTGTGACAACTTCCAAGTGATCTATGGAGCTATGGATTTTGCCTATACTATAGCCTGGAATATTTGTCCTTGCAAGGCGCTCTCTGCGCTTTTGCATACTCGAATGTAGGGAAGCCTGGTAGACTCGACACGTTGCCCAATGACGGTTGAGTGATCGCTGGTTATCAAATGGCGGCTTCGGGCATTCACCGCCACAGGAGAATAGAGCATTCATGGAAAGAAAAAGAAACGAAAAGAGTACTAGTGATTTCCAGACAAGTACAACTTTCATCATTGATGCCTGTAACAGCCCGCCCACTGTTACGCCGCTCCAGTGAGCGAAGTTGAGATGACTAATCAAGTGACTCGCCCATCACAATGTCACGGCGACTCACACCATGGTGTCTAGTCCATCCTTTTGATCTAGGTAAGTGTGCATGTTCCAATGGTGCCTTACTGTTGGTGAGCAGTAGTGGTACCAACCATTGCAGAGTTCTCGTCCCTCAGGCACTCTGTCTCCATTTGAACCGGATAACTCGACCTGGGGCCACTCTGTTTGAATCATAGGTGCGTCTACTCTCATCCTCGGCCTCATTAATGACCGGCACGACTCTCTTTGCTTGTACAGCCGCGAGTTGTCCCTCGAGCTCAAGACCCTTCAACAGCATTGTTGGCTTCAGAAGAACTATAATTTGGAGGACATCGATATTGCCAGACTCTTGGGACGATGCCACCATTGGCACCTCTCGCCCATTCGCCCGCCCCTCGTCCTCTGCCAAGGTCGGATCGGAATGTCGCCCGTAGATTATTGGCTGCGTCATGTAGTCCAACAAAGCCTCGCTGGAGTCGATGGTCAAAGCATTCAACGAGCGGTTGCGGTTTTTTTGACTCGGGCTGTGAGTGCCTGTACCTAACTGTGGTTGTTTTCGTTTCTGTTGACACGCGTTTCTAGAAGGAATGGATGGATGTGGTATCCATCGTCTTGCACGTGGTGTCAACTCGGCCGACAACACCAATCAATCCGGTCGTGCTGCATGCTCCTCTCAGGTTTCCTTTCTCTGTCCTGTGGTTGTTCAAGGCTCTACGGGCCACGGCAATTTTTTGGATGTCTCCCAGTGCCACCAGTATAATGTACGCACACCCCTTCTCACATCTAAATGTGTAGCTGACTCTTCATCAAGTACTCGGCTCCAGTAACACCCTTCGTAGAAGGGGAAATCAACCAGATCTCGTTGCGCGATTTTGTGTCTGAATGTTGGAGTCTTGAACGTGAACTTGTCGCTCCGCCCCGCCAATGCCACTGTGTAGAAAACTGTAGTTTCGTTAACTACACATGTTCAATCGCTTCGTACGTTTGTTTAGTCTCTTTGATTGCAACCGGACACTCAGTTATCTTTCAACAGATATGGATGCAAGGCTGATCACCCTCGCATGCGCTCGCTTTGCCACCTCCACTCACCGGCCACCTCAGAGCGACACCCCTCCGTCCACCGTCCTGCAGAGGATCACCCTTGCATGCACTCGCTCGGCCACCTCCACTCACTGGCCACCTCAGAGTGATGCCCCTCCGTCCACCGCCCCGCAGAGAACTTCCCCAAAGCTCGGCCAACGCGACGCCAGACTCGCCTTGTTCATCGCATCTTTAGACCTTTAAGCACACCCTGCCGCGAGTTCGCCAAGCTGCCAGACATCTCCTGCACCAGATCCTTGTATGTCTTGCCTCTCACTCAGCCAGACGAACGCCAGGGCAGCCCCCTCAGGGTCTTGACCACACCGCATTCCCCAACTCTGTGGTTGCCTCGATTGCGTCCCCGCATTCCGGACACTGGAGCCTACGCAAGTCTGGATGAGCACCTCCTGCAAGACCGACAACCCCGTTGTGTCCGATCCAGCGCTCAGCCCATTCGGCCCTCATGACTGTCTCTCATGCCCTCATATTGTCAATTATCCCCATGCCTCCCCGGCAAACTGTCCATGCCAAAGTCCACAGTCACATGCACTCCCGCTCACACGTTGACTGTATGATGTGGATGCATCCATCACCCATCACTGGCCCCTGCTACACCACGAGCAAGAGTGAGGAAAACATGCCATGAATGGCAACTATTGGCAACCTGATTCTCAGTGAAGGTGGGTTGCATTCTGTGAACAGTACCTTGTGTCTAATTAGGCTCCACAAAGGTTCCATTCCAGATGAGTTCACTCAAGAATAGATGGACCAACCAAGCTTTTGCTATCTCGTCTCCAGAAAGACCTTCCCCCCATAATGTTGGTATACCTATATTTACCAAGGTATGCTTTGATTGCTAACTGTCTCCTTGGGACTAGCTTACTTATGCACCTTCACTCTCCATCAGGCAACCAAGGCCATACCAGAGAAGGGTCTGAGAGGGGAATTATTCATTGTGGAGATATCAAGACTGCATCTGATGCAGATCTTTGAGAATCATTAGGTGCTAATTAATCATCTCAATTGTTGAACATGAGATCATAGTATACAATGTATGGATGAAGATGAGAATTCAGAAAAAAAACTTGGTAGAATTCAGGTTAGCATAGAGGTACAAGAAAGCAACAAAAGCTATGAGTTTTCTGATTTTTGAGCTTGTTGAAAGCTGTGATACAAAGAGTATAAAGCATACAAGGATGGAAAGAAGAAAAAAAAAAGAATGAAAAGACCTTTAGAGCTGGTCTTTCAGCCTATTGAAAGCTGTGTTACAAAGAAGATGAAACACAGTATACTGTACCTCATGAGAGGCTTGAGCTGTCTGCAAAAAGGACAGAATAGGGATATAAATGCTATGGAGCATATGGTCTTTAGAGAAATGCAGAGGTCCACTGAAGTTATCAGTCTTAGAGTGAAAATGGTTGAATAATGCCTGTAGATAGTGAACTACATTGAAAATCATAGAGGCAACATACTTACACCAGTGATCACAAATGCTACCATGGACAAGGGCAATTGTTGACCATCATTGAAAATACCCTTGTTCTTCATGGCTGTAAGAAGGCTCTCTTGCTGACCATAAAACTCAAGCAAGCCATGGTAGATGAAGGGGTGGCAGAACACGTAGAGCTATGCACAATATTAGCTAATACATCCTGATGGAAAATGTATCTTACCTGTTCATCAACAACAATATGGCAGAAAGCTAAGTGCTCTAGTGAGAGAGCAGAAGATAACTGGATTCCCTGTGATCCAAGGTGGAAGTATGGCAGGGATTGGAAATGATTATGAGCCATCAGGATTTGGAAGAGCAGAGATGTCTTGGTAGGTAGATGCCAGCATGAATTTGTTTGGACATATCCAAATAAGTCCCTGATGGCTTTGCGAGTGTTTGAGACCTGATTATTACACTACAGAAGATTAGTCATTTAGATCAGCAAATTTATTCAGCTTACAGTTTCTATAACATGCTTGCACTCAGGAAAATTGACTTATAAAAATTAAGAGAATTAAATAACATGCCTTGCTGGTAAGTAAAGACTAAAAACTCACCAAGAATATCCAAGTCTGCAAGTGCCCACCAAGCAGTGGTCCTCTTTTCACCCTTATCATGTATGATTTCAAGATAATCATTCAGAAGATCTGCTGAGGCCACAGACACTTTAGTTGCAAGGGCATTCAAAAGAATGTTCCTAGCTTGGGCCTTTGTCTCTGTGGGTGTTACTAATGGTGACCCATTTATTGAGCCAGAAAAGACATTTGCCAAAACCTGGCTGCAAACAAAAGAGGAAAGAGGAGCCAAATCATTTGTCAAGGACTGGAGTGTGATGGCTCTTGGCAGAAAACCATCATCCAAGTCATCAAAGATGGTTTGGAGAGCTACTAGAATTAGACTAGAATTAATAATATAAATGTTGACTCACTATGAGCCATTTCATGCATCTGGTGTAAAATGTCAATGGTAGGGATAGTCCTGATGTTATCCTCAAGGATATGCCAGATGGCATTGATGGTGGGTTCTAAAAAATTCAGCAAAATCCATATATGCATAATATAGATTTCTACTATGCACTTATGTACTTGAGACCTTGTTCTTAGATAGAACTGATTAAATTTATGTTTGTTAATTCTATATATTGTAGTAGTAGAATATATACCTCTATTGATGTTGGAATTTGGGTTTTGGCTATGGTCCCTCACAGCCACATCTATCAAATGAATTTTACACATTAAATTTGACTTTATGTATAGCAAAACTTACTGGAGAAGCTTCTAACCTTATTGAGTGGTGTAGAACTGCTGGTGGGGAAGTGCCACTCAGCCTCCAAGCAAGATACTAGTGAAGTCCAGAGTGTAGCCAGAGGAGCAGCTGCCAACCCATCCTGTAACTGTAGATCTTCCTCCAAGGATAGATTGAGCTAGTGAATATAGTTATTCAATAATGGGATCTATACCTTATAATCACTTACCTCTAATGCCATATGTAGGATCTTGAATATTATTAAGGAAGTCCCACAGGATATTATGTGGGTTTTCCATAGCCTAAGATTCAGATCAATTGATGACATTGTGATTTGATTTAATGGTCACTAAATAAGACTTACATCTTGAAATCCTTATGGATTTTAATTAGTTAAGGAAGATTGTGAGCCCAGGATCAAAATTGGACAAACTCTTACCTGAGGTATAGGGATTCAAAGGCAGGAAAGCAGGGTTCATGGTGGTATGAGACAAGATGTTATCATTTGACAAGTGTGACAAAGCAGACTTCAAGTCTGTGATACTGTGACCACCCACGTCACTCAGCATGCAAACAAGCGATGATGCATCCACTGTGGTGTTCCCACCACCTGGCCACTACTACTACTACCACCACATCCTCATCGGTGATGTAGCCGCAGTGGCAGCATCATCCCAACCGCCAAAACACGGGACAGCGACTACTATAGCTGCTGCTGTGTCCACGGCTATTAGTACCACTGCGTCATCGTCGTCGACG
>JBBPLG010001034.1:0-10826 GCA_038089695.1 Xanthoconium separans | reverse complement strand
GATCGGTCCCATCGCGCCGACGGATCCACCACCTCTCGGACCCCCTCCCAACGCGTCAACGAGCCCAACGGTTCGTTCGACGCACCTGCCCACCTCTCGGACCCATCCCAACGCGTCGACGAGCCCAACGGCTCACTCGACGCCGGTCACGCCACCCGCTTGCCACTTGGACCCCTTCCAACATGTCGACGAACCCAACGGTTCGTTCGACGGACCCACCCACCTGCTGGACCCCTCCTGAAGCGTCGACGACTCGCCCGTCGCCTGGACCCCTCTTAACGCGTCAACGAACCCAACGGTTTATTTGACGCATCTGCCCACCTCCTGGACCTCTCCCGACGCGTCAACGAGCACGTCGGCTCACTCGACGCCCCCTCCTGGCACGTCAACGACTCGTTTGGCGCACGCACGCACCTCCTGGATCCCTCCAAACGTGTCGACGAGCCCAACGGCTCATTTGACGCGCCAACCCACCTCCTGGACCCCTCCCAACACATTGACGCCCCCCGCTTGCCACCTGGATCCCTCCCGATGCGTCAACGAGCCCAACGGCTCGCTCCACGCATCCACCTCTCACCTGGACCCCTCCCAGCGCGTCAACGAGCCCAACGGCTCGTTCGACATCCCCGCTTGCCGTCTGGACCCCTCCTGGCGCCCGTCCACCACCTGGACCCATCCCAATGCGTTGGCGAACCCAAAGGCTCGTTTGACATCCCTGCTTGCCACTTGGACCCCTCCTGTTACATCAACGAGCCGTTGGGATGCACTCCCCCACCTCCTGGACCCCTCCCAACGCATCGACGCCCCCCGCTTGCCACCTGGGCCCTCTCCTGGTGTCCGCCCACCTCCTGGACCCCTTCCGAGGCGTTGACGAGCCCGATGACTCGCTTGGCGCCCCCGCTGGCCACCTCGACCCCTCCTGGCGCACTAACGAGCCCAACGGCTCATTTGATGTGCCAGCCCACCTCCTGAACCCGTCCCAGCGCATCGATGAGCCCAATGGCTCGTTTGGTGCCTCTGCTTGGCACCTGGACCCCGCCCGATGCGCCGACGAGCCCAATGGCTCGCTTGACGCACCTGCTCGCCTCCGGATCTGTTCCAAGGCGTCAACATGGCGACGACGGCAACAACGCGTGGACTGTGGCACAATGGTGACGACAAGGTATGACAACCCGAGTACAGGTAGTATAGTACTTAATTTATGATAATACTATCCCTTACCCCCAGTTCGGCACCTACCCCCAGTTCAGCGGTCACAAATTACCATGGACTGTCATAAGTTGAGTTCAGACTCCGACTGCTGGCTCCAGTCATTGCAGACAACCTACAGATATGTTGATTAGGCTATCATTGAGGGCTACAGTAAATGCATGTACAGTATGTAGCTGATTAATGGGGCATCAGCCCTGGACTGTATGCTATTTCCAGAATGACTAGCTGGGGGTAAGTGTATTAGAACATGGGGTGGCATCAAGGGAATGCTATGGAACATCAATGAACATGAGTATGAGACATGGGACTGCCTGATGACAAGCTGGCAAGCAAATCCAGTTTATGATGAGTCAATAAAGACTTTGAGTCCAAAGTGAGGAAGGTTGTCAGTCCGATCATGAAGTTGCTGGACAGCAAGCTCCATTCAGACCTCATACTCTGGGTCCTTGGTGGAAGCTTGTCTTCAATGGCCTGTCATTGCCAGTGATGCACCCTTTGGTGTGTGACTTGAAGAATGGTTGTGTTGTGTGTTCAGGAGTATGATTGAAGCTCTGATTCAGTAGGTACAAATTTAAATTATTTACTTTTTAAGTTTTAAGAATTTAGTAGTTGGCGAGTGACAACTTGCATGACAAAGGCTGACCATACAAAACTGCATGATCTCAAGAACTACCACATCATTTTTGCTCATTCAACTTTGTAGACACAGGTATGTATACTGTAAAAACTCATGTTGGTAGTGTGGAATAATGGAAATTGTGTATTTTTTGTGTAGTGCTGAACTGGGGGTAGGTGCTGAACTGGGGGTAAGGGACAGTATACATGGTTCTATGAAAATTACAAGTGAGCCCACACTGGAGTCTCTGTAGGGCCTATAGCATGCTGCAGTGTGATACCATGTGCTGATGCTGTACAGACTGCACAGCATGCATGTCACTGTACAGCACTGTGACAGCACTGCACAGGGGGGCACCAATCTGTGACACTGTGACATACTGGGCAGTCTTTCACAGTACTTGAGTGATTTGCTGATTGGCAGGGCCTGTTTCTGTTATGCTTACTGTGAGCACATGCCCGGTGGAGAGAAGTTGCAACCATGGAGTAAGTGAGAGATAAAGTGAGCCAAGAGATGACCTTATGCACTATAGATGAGGAGTCTAAGTGCCATCCTAATCCTTGGGTGGTAGAGTGAGTTATGCCTTGAAGCTGTGAACCAAAGTCTGGTAGAGTTGACAAGGGAGGGGTTGTGAAACAATAGTGAGGTCAAGAGTGGATGAGACTCAGAGACAGCCTGTCACCAGTACACCAGTAGATGAGAGTGGATTGCAAGTACAGACAACATGAGTTGCAGTAGATGTACAGGCAGGTATACAGTGCATAGAACTAGCTTAGGGATACAACAGTACAAGTGTAGCCCTATATGTATATACTGGAATATGATGGTGCACACACCATCAGGGTAAAGGGTGATCCTTGGAGGATCAAAGGGGGTCCCACTGTCATGAAGATTGAAAGGGGATCAATGGGATCAAAGGATCAAAAAGGGATTCATGCCCTATGTATATGGCTATAGAGTCCATATGGCCTACAATGATGAGAGATCAAGAACAGGATCTCAGCATCAGAAACAAAGGGGAGGATCAATATGGAGATCTACTATCTGAAAGAGTGGAAGGATTAGCGATGGAATTGGCATATGATTGGGAATGCATCTAGTGCCATAAGTGGATAAGGAGTTTCACATGGCTGTACAGTGGCTGTCATTGGCAGGGTCATAACAAGTCATAATCCTATGCTTGACAAGGAGTTGGGGTAATGAAGGGAAGGGGACATATCCTATGGTTGGCTAAGGGGATGCTGTCCGTCTTTAGGGTGAGTTCTGCTAGACCATCTATGTCTGAGATGTCTAGAGTATGAGGGTTGGCCATGAGTGTGAGCATGGCTACTCTGGTGATATCTGTGGGTATGGATTGTGATTGGATATGAGTACTCCCATAGTACTATATTAAGAGCATTCCTAGAATGCCAGGGAAGGGTCTGCCAGAGTCTTTGAGGTGGTGTGTCTCTGTCCATCAAGGAAAGGTTGAAGAAAATAAAGTGGTCTGGTTCCAGCAGTTGTCCTGGTAAACTGTATATCTATAACAGTTTCACTATCTTCACCAACAGTACAAGTTGTATAATGGGATGATCACAAGGGGGAGACCACTAAGAACAATGACCTGTCCTAGGGAATAGCATGGATATACTGTACCCCCAGATTGTTATGGATATCTGGTTTACCAGGACAACTACCAGACCAGACCACTTTATTTTCTTCAGCCTTTCCTTGATGGATGGAGACCTGCCACCTTAAAGGCTTTGGCAGATCCTTCCATAGCATTCTAGGAATGCTCTTCATACAGTACTCTGGGAGTACTCGTATTCAACCACAATCCATATCCATGGATACCACTGGAGTAGCCATGCTCACACTCATGGTCAACCCTTGTACTCTAAGACATCTTGGACATAGATGCTCTAGCAGTACTCTCCCTGAAGACGGACAACATCCCTTTAGCCAACCATAGGACATGTCCCTTTCCCCTCATTACTCCAACTCCTCCTGCACAGGAGTACAACCCTTCATGACCTAGGGCTGTCAAGCACACCCACTGTACAGCCATGTGGAACTCCTTGTCCACTTATGGCATCTAGATATGTTCCTGATCATATGCTAATCCTTCCACTCTTCCAGACAGTAGATCTCCATATTGATCCTTTCCTTGTTCCTGATGGGATCCCCTTCTTGATCTCCCATCACTTGTAAAGCCATATGGACTCTATAGTCATAATAGGGCATGTATCCCTTTTTGATCCTTCAATCCCATTGATCCCCTTCTGATCTTTATGACAGTGAGACTTCACTTGATCCTATTCTTCCACTCCTGATGTGGGAGCTTCTTTGATCCTCCTAGGATCACCCTTTACCCTGATGGTCTGTGCACCATCTCTGGACACTGTAAAGTAGAGTATCTTTGTACCTCAATACTCTAAGCTAGTTCTACACATAGTGTACATGCTTGTACCTCTACTGTAACTTATGTACATTGCCTGTACTTGTAATCTACTCTCATCTGCTAGTGTACTGGCAATAGGCCATATCTGAGTCTCATCCACTCTCAAACCCTGCCATTGTTTTAAGACCCCTCTCCTTGTTGACTCTGTTGGACTCTGGTTCACAGCTTCAAGGCATCAATTACAATCCACCTCCACCACACAAGGATGGCACTTAGACTTCTCATCTACAGTACATAAGGTCATCTCTTGGCCCACTTTGTCTCACACTCACTCCACAGTTGTGACTTCTCTTTCCTAGGGCACATGCTCACAGTAAGCATAACACAGATGTCTGGAGATGTACCCACACCTATACCCAACAAGAACCCATACCTGTTATGCAGGTATGGATTTTTAGCTGGGTATGCCATAGGTATACCCACACTTGTAGCAGGTTTACCCATGGGTGCCTGTGCAATGTGTATGATGTCATGTTGACATTGGCATTCTTGTTGTCAGATGAGACAAGTGCAGAGGGCAAAAGAGAGGTAGGGTGAAAGGCAAAGGCACTGATGATGACAACATGACCACTGTGATGTCATGGTTATTGTGGCCAGTCAAGACAAGTAGAGGGTGAGGGAGAGGCATGGCAAAGGGCAAAGGCAAGGGGGGAGCATGGTGAAAGGTGAATGCAACAACAGCATGATGACCACTGTGTTATCACAGTTACCACACCATTGTCATTGCCAGGTGAGATAAGGGCAGAGGGCAAAGGAGGGTGTTATGTTTTCCCTTTTTCTCCTTCTTTTTGTATAATTCCTTTGGACTTATCTTTCCATTTTCTTACAACAACTTATCCCTTCCATGACTCATTACTTCTTATCTCACTTGCCATGCCATTGTTTTCCTTCTGTTCTTCCAGAACCTTCCATCCCACAGCATCTATTGATAGCATGGTTCTTACTCATAATGACAGAGTCACATGACCATTCTATGATATTCTATGGCCTTCTATGTCCACTTAGTCATAGAACCTTGTAACACTATATAAGTTCCTGGTATCCCCTTGCTGTTTTCTCAGCTTGGGCTTCTAGTCATATGTATATCTTGTTCTCTTCAGTCCTTGTCTTCCTAAGTCCTTGTCCTACTTATTGAGTGGACACTTAGCTCTAAGACTCTTGATCGTCTGCAGCAGTGTGCTCAGACCCTTTGATCCCTTAATGTTTGATATCTTGAACCCTTGACTCTACAATATCTATTGTCTAGGACCTTTGACCTTTGACCCTCAACCCCTGTCTGGGCTATGCTCTCACCCATCGTAACAGAGGGCAAAGTGAAGGGAATGACAATGATGACATGACAACTATGCAATCACAGTCATTGCATTGTTGTCATTGTTGCTAGGTGAGATGAGAGCAAAGAGAGAGGGAGAGGGTTGAGAGGTGTGGTGAAAGGTGAAGGTGAAGGAAATGGTGACAAGATACACCTTCAACTTTACTTTGCCTAAGTTATTAGACTATCAAATGGCCATCCTCTTCTTTTTTGTCATCCTCACTACTTTGCTCCTTCCAAACTCAGATGACTTGTCGTAAGCATAATAATCACTTGTTAGAGGCTACAAGAGTATCAAGCAATCATATGATATACAGTCCTCCAGATGATTGAGCAACATGTCACTCTCACTACATACATGATGCCATCATTTGTTATGTCATTCATTAGCACTTCACCCTTGCCTTGCCATGAATGCCATGAGGAAGTGTTAGACGATGTGATAACACAACAAACAACATGTGCTTTGTGTCATCTGTATTGTTTTTATGCATCACCATTGCCTCCTTACATGCATGTTGGTGTGTCAACATATCAGCAGTGACAGTATTGCATCCATAATTGATGCTGACACCAATGGCATCAATATGATGACAATGGGCAATTGGGCTGATGGGATGGTGCCATGTTGATGCACCACCATGTGCCCTTCCACCTCTCAACAGTGACATTGAAATACACATGGATGTGACATTGATGGGTTGCAATGATAGTGTCCCCATCTTGATTGTGCCACCACTATATTCCCTGCTGACTATGATTGTCAATGTGGCCCACTATTATTGTCACCTCTTGTTTTACAGTATTGTTTGTCTCTTTCTATTCACACTAGTGTTGGAGATTATATTACAGATCATAGAGATAAACTTGTTCTATGCTTATACTAGTTTTTTAATCTTCTTGGGCAAGATTATGACACATCTACAACCACTAGCATCAATAGTAAATGGTACAACATATTGAGTCTTTTTTCTATTTGTGATCTTATCACAATAGAGATAACCTCGCACATGTCCATCATCTGATATGGCAGGAATTCTTGGCATAAACAAGTGTGAGTGATCTGGAATAGGAAAAGCATCAATATCCTCATCCTCAATTGTTATTGGCAGAATTGTGTTGGTGGATGAGTGTTTGGTCAATGTGAGGTCAATGCAATGAAAGCAATGATATAATACACCCTGCTCTCCATAATCCAGTGGGGCCTGGAATTGACATAGAATTCGGAGAACTGTTGTGCCTGACACTGGATCCACAATAGAATTTTGGATTAGAGTGAGGTCATTATCATCATAATTGTCTGACAACAATGCCTCATGTGTGAGTTGAAGTTTATTGTTATGTGGATCAGTAGAGGTTGTGAAGGCTTGGACAAGTGTTGATTCTGTATCTGCAGAAGCATTGTGCAGCTTAATGCTATAAAAAGCAATAATGTGTGTGTTTGTCAATAAGATAGTTGTAATGGATGAATCATATCCTGGATCTATCTGATCAACATAAGTAGGTTTCATAGTAGCAGATGTGAATCCTAGCCTACCAGTGCTGATCTGAATTGATGAAATCTATATAATGACTGGGTTTCCACATTGAAGAACAGGTCAAAGCTGTTAGGATAATCACATATGTGTAAAAATGGTGAATGTTTGCCAATCATCTTCACTGTTGAGAAAGTTGTTGGTGGTAGGGGAATGTCCAATGCAAGGGAAAGTGTGAGAGAATCACCATCCATATGGAACTCCATAAGTGTCCTGGAAGATAAAGGTCATCAGAATAAATAGTTTCAACACTAATTATGAAGGATGGTACAGACAATGGAAAAGAACTATCCATTGCAAACATAACATACACAAGCAATCCATCATGGGATACTGCAGCACATGCACTCCATACCAATGGCTTGGTCTGCAATGGACATTTCCACAAGAGTTGGTGAGAATAAGGATATCCCTTGGAGTTAAGGTCATATGCCACAAACTCCAAGTGGGTGCAAGTGTTACAGCAAATAAGCCATCTTTCAAGCACCACAAAGCCATCACCTTGTTGAATGATGCTGATGCCAGGCTGAGTCATCCATGAGCATGCTATTTGAGCAGATTGTACGAGAGCTTGCTCAAGAAAGGAAGCTGATTGGGAAGGGAATGGTCCAGGTGGACGAGGTAATTGTGCAGTCCTGTACACTGTTGTCCATATCACACGCTCATATGTAATGTCATGCAATTTCCTGGAGACCTATCAGATATGTGGATTTGAGTTAAACCATAGATGGGCAAACACTGTTGAGCTTACTCTGCGTATTCGAATGATGTCACAAACAGCAAGGAAACTAAAAATATGAGTGATTAACTCTGTTGGCAGTTCCATAAAAAATGACTTGAAGATTGAAGAGAAGATTGGAGAGGAACATGATTGACTAGGACAAAGAACATTAATGATACAGGAAATAATGTGGTGTAATGTTTTCATGTTGTTGATTGGAGAGGAGATAGAAAGATCTCCCCCTAAATAGGTGTGAGTAATGCTGTGCTAACATTGCTATCACTTATAACTTGGGAAATGTCACCCTATGGCTTCTCTGGGAGGATCTCAGTTGCAAGTTGGCAAGGTTTTCTGAACAGATAGCATCTATAATAACACCCATTCACCACTTGTAACTTTAACTAGTTTTTGTGGGTTGCACTAATTGCAGGTCAAAAAACCAGACCCTGGACTTCAAAACACTAGTTGTTACATTGATAACATGAGTGTAGGAAGTTGCTGCCCAGTACCAGACAGTACTGGACACCATCCATAGTGTTCATAGTGTTCATAGTCTGACAATCTACATGTGTCACAGCTTCCTCCATGTTTTGATTTGATAGATGAGGGCCTGAAAGTGTATACACTGAAGCACTTGAAGTGTAGAAAGTACATATATACTGACTCTTCAAGAGAGCAGTGTGGTTGCATCATATGTTTTAAAGGTAAACCCACTCTATGGGTATGGGTATGGGCATAGGTCTGCAGAACCCAACCCACATCCATACCCATTACCCTACTTGCATTCAACATATATATAGTAGAGCTACTTGCATCCTACACACCATACTAGGATGGATTCCCTATGACCTGTAATCTCTAAGCTAGATCCCCAGATTGAGGCAACCAGACCAAAACTGCAAAAAAACTGGTCCTAGATCCTTCAGATAAGGCAACTGGACTGGTTTCAATTGGTTCTGTGAAGAACCAGTTGCTGACCAGTCTTTCCATGTGAATCCACTTAGATGCAGTGGAATTGAATTTAGCTGAGGCTCTTGGCTTTCCATTGGTCCAATATTCATGTAGATTGACCTACATGTGGCCAAGATATGGCTGTTATTGTGTCACATGTTATTAAATAGGAGATATGATAAGATCTATTTGTATCTAGCTCAAATAAGTTTGTACAAATATGGAAAAATGCTAGAAAAATAGGTTAATGTATGGGGGAATCCAGGCCTGAAAGGGTGGGGCAACCAGTCTGCAAAAAGACTGGTTGCAACCAGTTGTGGACCAGTTTTTTGATGTTCTGGATTTTGAGGCAACTGGACTGTTTTCCCTTCAAATCCAAGGCAACTAGAATTTTGGACTGGACTTCAAAACAGTAGTACATTTGCTTTATCTCATAGTAGATATCTCAGCTGGTTTCCCAACCACTGAGATTAGTTTTATCAATGCTCCAGTCATGCAGTCATTCCAGTAACCCAGTTATCTAGTAATTCAGTGATTCTGTTATGCTTACCATGACAACCGGAGTTAACACAGTTGTGAAGGAAGAGTATAGAATGATAGTGGATGCCTGTTTGATAAGCCAGTGACTAAAGCAGAGTGAAGTCATTAGTGCCTTGCTCAACCCTTATTAATAGAGGGGTCCTCTTGCAAAGGTATGAAGTCCAAGTGCTTTGCAAGGAAAGAAGAGAGAAGGCACAAGCAAGAAGAGGATGACTTCGAGCTTTGTGTTATACCAGTTAACTGTTACGGTTTTCTTGTCGCTGCGTTTATTTCTTTTCTTTGTCATCTTCGGACTCATTACTCTCCTCACGATGGGATAACCCCATCCAATGTCTTCCGATTTACCCCTACGATGCTGTACTGTCACTCGGCGACTCTTCCCGAGTATGACTTCTATTCCGTTCCGTTCCCTCCCGCTCGCTGCCATTCCGCTCTTCCTGACAGCGGGACCCCGTTCCCTTTCCGATTCCTCTTCGTCCGTATTGTTCCAACTTGCGGAACAGTTACCTTTCCTATGGGACCCGATGGTCCGTGCTAGATCTCGCATCATATAAATACTCGAGCCTTGTATAGTAGAAGCCCAATCTAGTTCTACGCAATCATACCGCGTTTACTGGAGTTCTCGCTCGAAGTCCCCTCTTCTCGCTCAATCTCTTCTTCTGTTCCCCCTGCGAAGAACTAGGACTTCACATCATCACAAGAGGACCCGATTCTAAGGGTTGAGTGCGACATCATCGACTTCGCTCTGCTTAAGTCGACAACTATCAAACAGAACATTGCTTTACTCGTTGTTTGCTCTCTACAACTGTGTTAACTCCAGTTGTCATGGTAAGCGTAACATTAACACAATATTATTTTGTGTGGAACTAGCTTACAGTAAAGTGTCTACAAGTACAAGGGTTGGGTTTTTATACAATAAAAGTAAAAGCACAGACCCTTGGGTCTAGCAGGGAATCAGAGGAACAAGAAAGTTCCACAGATAGAATGGACAAATATGTCAAAACCAGTCGATACCTTTACCTCCGACTCAAGTCCGATCAAAGTCTGAAGGGAAGAGGCTTCGGAGTTGCATAGGTCCGAAGGTCCGAAGATCAGAGTTCGAACTCCGACGTTCCGGAGTTATGGAGTTCGGGGTACAGCGAGTGAGTCTAAGGGTGAAGTGGAGTGGAGGGGGGAAGTCATCGGCGCAGGACTTATGTGTCGCGCCCTTGCCAAGCCATGGACTTCATATTTCGGAGAGAGAGAGTAGAGGGGAAGACTCGGGGGACTTCAAGAAGGAGTTAGGGAATCATTTTAGTTGATATTAGAACTAAGGGTTCGGAGTACAGGAGTACAGAGACTAAATACTCTGAGGACTGAATTGCTACACTAACGAGTCTTTGTAAGTATCTCGGGAGTTGGGAGTAGCAAAGCCGGAGCTGTGCTCGGAGTTGCACATAGCCGGAGCAGTGCAAATACGTGAGGCACAGGTATGGTGACGAGAGTCAGAGTACTGATTG
>JBBPLG010001033.1:0-10840 GCA_038089695.1 Xanthoconium separans | reverse complement strand
CTCCTTACATCTGGTTGATCTGGGGAAGCTGGAACATCCCCTGAGCGAGGATGGACTAGAACTTGGAAAAGTGGCCCTCCGTATGTTACCCAAATTTCCAAAGAATCCCTGCTGGGCCTACCCATATGGTGACCATATTCAACAGCAATGGCGGGGGACCCTGTTGACATTGGGCTCCCACTTAAACTGCTGGCAGACCACCCCCTACGTCTGGTCGATCTCGGGAAGCTGGAACATTCCCTGAGCGAGGATGAGGTAGAAGTAGGATGAGTGGCCCCCCCTGTATGTTACCCACATTCCCCAAACATCTCTGGCGGGCCCCCCTGTATGTTACTCAGATTCCCCAATTACTGGCGGGCCTGCCCGTATGTTTGCGCAATCCCCAAAATTTCCTGGCGTGTCCGCCCCTATGTTGACCATATGAGACATCAATCAAGGGAGGACCCTGTTGGCATTAGGCTCCCATGCGAGGTACTGGCGGATCACCTCTTACGTCTAGTTGATCTCTGGAAGCTGGAACATTCCTTGAGCGAGGATGGACTAGAAGGTGGATGAATAGGCCCACCCCGTGGGCTACCCACGTCCGCAAGGAATCGCGGGCGGGCCCGCCAGTATATTACCAATATACCCCGTGGATCCCTGGCGGGCCCGCCCGTATGTTGACCATATTCCCCATCAATCTTTGGCGGGCCCGCCCGTATATTTCCCATATTTCCCATGGATACCTTGCGGGCCCGCCCATATGTTGACCTTATTCGACATCAATCAAGGGGGGACCCCGTTGGCATTGAGCTCCCGCGCGAGGTACTGGCGGATCACCTCTACATCTAGTTGATCTCCGGAAGCTGGAACATTCCTTGAGCGAGGATGGACTAGAAGGTTGATGAATAGGCCCACCCCGTGGGCTACCCACGTTCACGAAGATTGCGGGCAGGCCCGCCAGTATGTTACCCATAGTCCCCATGGATCCCTGACGGGCCCGCCCGTATGTTGACCATGTTCGACTGGAATGACGCAAGGGCCCACCCGTATGTTGACCATATTCTCCATGAATATTTGGTGGGCCCGCCCGTATGTTGACCGTATTCGACAGCGGTGACGCACGGGCCCGCCCGTGTGTTGACCATGTTCGACTGGAATGACGCAAGGGCCCGCCCGTACGTTGACCATATTCCCCATGAATCCGTGGTGGGCCCGCCCGTTTGTTGACCGCATTCGACAGCAGTGACGCACGGGCCCACCCGTAAGTTGACCATATTCCCCATGAATCTTTGGCGGGCCCGCCCGTGTGTTGACCATGTTCGACTGGAATCACGCGAGGGCCCGCCCGTACGTTGACCATATTCCCCATGAATCCGTGGTGGGCCCGCCCGTTTGTTGACCGCATTCGACAGCAGTGACGCACGGGCCCGCCCGTAAGTTGACCATATTCCCCATGAATTTTTGGCAGGCCCGCCCGTGTGTTGACCATGTTCGACTGGAATCACGCGAGGGCCCGCCCGTATGTTGACCATATTCCCCATGGATCTTTGGCGGGCCGCCCGTACGTTGACCATATTCCCCATGAATCGTTTGCGGGCCCGCCCGAATGTTGACCGTATTCGACACCAATGACGCACCGGCCCGCCCGTACGTTTACCATATTCCCTATGAATCTTTTGCGGGCCCGCCCGTGTGTTGACTATGTTCGACTGGAATGACGGAAGGGCCAGCCCGTATGTTGACCGTATTCGATACCAATGACGCGCCGGCCCGCCCGTATATTACCCATATTTCCCATGGATACCTGGCGGGCCCGCCCGTGCCTTCACCATATTCCCCATGAATCCGTGGCGGGCCCGCCCGTATGTTGACCGTATTTGACACCAATGACGCACCGGCCCGCCCGTACGTTGACCATATTCCCCATGAATCTTTTGCGGGCCCGCCCGTGTGTTGACCATGTTCGACTGGAATGACGGAACGGCCCGCCCGTATGTTGACCGTATTCGATACCAATGACGCACTGACCCACCCGTATATTACCCATATTTCCCATGGATACCTGGCGGGCCCGCCCGTGCATTCACCATATTCCCCATCAATCTTTGGCGGGCCCGCCCGTATGTTGACCGTATTCCCCATAAATATTCGGCGGGCCCGTCCGTATGTCACACATATTTCCCATGAATCCCTGGCGGGGCCGCCCGTATATTGACCATATTCGACTGTAATGACGGACGGGCCACTTCGTATTTTACCCATATTCCCCAATAACCTCTGGCGGCCCCCCCCATATGTTGACCATATTCCCCATGAATATCTAGTGGGCCCGCCCGCACATTGACCACATTCGACTGGGATGACGGGCGGCCCCCCCATATGTTACCCATATTCCCATCTGTATTCCCTAACAAAATTAGCGGCCCTTCCGTATAACTACCTATATTTCCTATGAACAATTGGCAGGCCCTGCTGTATATTTGCCATTCTCCCTATATAATACCGGCAGGCCCTACCATACATTGGCCATGTCCCGCAAGGATCGCTCACGGGCCTGCCATATATTGCCTACATTCCTTGGTCAGGTAGCCTGCATGGGGCCCGCCGAGTCAAACTTGAAATTGTCAACCCGGGCCAACCGTCTTATATATGATAACCTGACTACATTATGTGCTTTGATGCATCTAATGTACGTTTGGCTCACTTCTAAAGCAAAACAGGGCGACCGACTTCAAGCACAGGAACTGAAGAGGTTAAACATAGTCATTCGATGCGGCCTAGATAACTGCATCATACTAGTATGCGTACCGGGAGCTCGAGTCTGTATTCCCTCCACCCGCCCCCAGCATCGAAGGCCACGCTTGAGATATACGGTACTACTGTGGGCTGTGGGCGGCAATTAGAGCGAGGACCGTCGGAGGTGGAGCCTCAGCGACCAGGTGGGAACGTCAAAGGTAGTCCCAGACTTGGGGTGGGCCATTGTCGAAACACTTTGCTTGACACAATTCAGCGTCGGTTTCTTCCGGCAAGGCAGGCTGGCCCCAAATGACTTCCCGACAACTGTGAGACAACCTAGTCAACTTATATCCCTCTTTGTGTTGGGCTATCAACACGATAACTGGCCCCAGTCCAGTCCAAATTGTCAAAGACTGAGCTCGAGATCTGTCCCCACACGCCAATGGACTGATACAAAGAGTCAACACAAGGAATTATTTACTGTACAAGTAGCTATAGACTCTAAAACTCAATTTCGCAGTCGTCTGCTTCTATGATGGTATCCATGGGTGCAGTGCCCACCGTCTTTGGCCCGGGGCCTTTTGAACTGAGCGAAGGCCTGCCTTGCAATGCTGAGCCCTAAATGGCGATGTCAGCAGCGAGACATTCAACTAACAGATACTTACAACAGGGGAAATCGATGATGAGGTAGACCCGGTCAGCGAGGATGTCCTCTGCCAATTCACAAACCCTTGTCATCATGGGATTGACAGGATGTCTGATACTCTCCACCAGGCAAGCCGTCCTGATAGACTCCGAAATGTCACCAGCCCCATAATCTTCCTTATTGGCTGAGACAGGCCTTAAAAGCTTGTAGAACGAGCAGTCACCCCATCCAAGCTTGGAAGGGATGTGTACATCGGGATCAGGCCGGAGATTATTGAAGAGCTGCACAAGGGGGATGTCCGGGGGTGACAAAATGATGTGGACCTTGTTGTTGATCAAGGCCCAGAAGTGTACCTCAGTCAAGGCCATGTGGAGCAGTGGATGGGGAAATGTTGAGTGCGCGTCACAACACAAACCACTGGAAGGCAAATGAGAATGTTCAAACGGAGTTCAGCGAGGTTACAGGACACAGACCATGGTGACCAGGGACAAATACTCAGCAACGTGAGATGGCAATGGGGCGACCGTATAAACAGTCCAAGAGCAGTCGGCAACACAGTTTGACCGAGAATGAGCGATCCAACTCGAAGTAGAAGTGTGGTGGGGGTGAGATGCTGGAAGTTGTAAATGACGGTCCCGGGCACGAAGGGAGGGCAGACCTGTAGCGATGTGCTGCCGGATTCAGCTTACCTTCGCTGCCCAGCAATCACAACATCCTACAATCGCCGGTGACTCCTCCTTGTATCCCGGGTTAGTTTTGGCCCCAATGAGGCGATCCCTGTTACTGCCCCATCAGCACTAGGTGTGTAAAATATGTAAAATAGGTGCAGTGTGCTAACCTCGCCGTCCGGACACATTGGAACGGAGATCTACCAAGCTAGGGAATGGTTGTGCAGGATCAAGGTAGACAGGCCAGACTGCAACTTCGATCTGTGAGGAAAGAACCAGTGGTGTTAGAAAAAGGAAGTGCACCTAGCGGAGCAGGCCATTCTTCGAAATCTTCTCCGTATGAGCGCCATCGATCGGGGCCGTTACCTTTAGAAAGCCAAGGAAGACATAAGCGAGGGCCATGATCAACCAATAGGAGACTTACCCCAATTAGATGAGCCACTTTGAGGGCTGCCGTGTGTTTTTTGGATCACAGTGCCCAGAAACGGAATCTGACTAGTAGTACATGGCAACGTCATTGCCCTGCATGAGACAACACTCACATAACATATGCCCCATCCGGACATCCAACGTACACGTTCCAAGGGAGCATCCGCTTTGCAAGGATACTACAGTACAAGGGAAATCGATAGTATCCGTTTTCCGGGAATCTAATCTTTGTTTTCTAGGGTATACGCTCTACTGTAGACGAGCACTGTTACTTCTATGAAGACATATCGTAACTATGAGAAACGGTGGCAACAGTAATATAGAACATTCATCTATATGAAGGAATGCACATGGGCCCGCACGAGAACCACACGTACGAAAGTTCACAGCTCACATACTACGTCTTCGCTTAACCGAGTCAACTAGAACCTCCGCCTTGAGAATCCCTGGTAACCATGCCTAACTCCAAGGCAGCCCATTATCACCTCGTAATGGCGGGAGTTGTGGGCGAGCCATTCTGAGGTGAATGGTTAGTTTTCTCTTTCCGTGGTGGTGGTTGACTCACAGTCCAAATGAGCTATGTCTTGAGAGGAGAAAAGGAGAAGTTGAGACAGCCCCAAGGGAGAGTTTATAAACTGAAATGAGGCAAAATGTAAACTCAGGTTAGAACTCCGCGTCACCCGATGCACGGGGCGAAAGGCGATTGATTTGGCGCCCAAACAAAGCGAGTTGTGGGATCAAGTGCCACAGCTCACGCTGCTCGCTTCCTAGCCTCGCCAAAGTCGACCACCGTTCATCACACGCAAATCATCATCTGGATCGATCGGCGACCCACACTCTCAGTTGCACTATTTCCGATGACCCCGCACCTTCCTATAGCTATTGCTTTCCATCAGACATGCATGGCACTGTTGCGGCCCATCAGGCTTCTTATGTGAGTCTTAACCACGCTTACCGTGCTTATTCGCATTATGAAATGTCAGGTCCCACCGCAAGACAAAAAGACGGGAAAGACGAAAATACAGTCTGGTGTGACCCGTGACCCAGCCACTGACTTGCCTTGGGCCATCGTCCCTGTCGCCTTTATTCACGAGTCACGGCACCCCGTCACTCTCGCCCTTGTCCTTGCTGCCTCTCACCATGCACTGCTCGCATGCCCTCTCCCCCACACACGCATAACGAGCCCAACGGCTTGTTCAACGTACTCCCCCACCTCTTAGACAAGTACTGAGGTGTCGACGAGTATGGCTCCTGGACCCCTTCCGACCCGTCAAAGAGCGATCGCTCGTTCAGTGGATCCGCGCCCTGCCTGGACCTCTTTCGACTCGTCAATGAACGCGCTCGCTCCTTCGACGCATCCCTGCCCCATCAACGAGCGCGCTCGCGCGTTTGACGCATCCGTCGAGCCTGGACCCCCTTCAACCCACTAACGAGCGCGTTCGCTCGGTTTGCGCACCTCCACCACCTTGGATCCCTGCTGACCCGCCAACGAGTGGGCTCGCTCGCATGCCCGCCCTGTCTGGACCTCTCCTGACCCGTCAACGAGCGCACTCGTTCGTTTGACACACCTCCACCACCTTGGACCCCTCCCAACCCGTCAACGAGCGCATTCGCTCGTTTGGCGCACTCGCACCCTGTCTGGACCCCTTCTGACCCCGTCAACGAGTGAGTTCGCTCGTTTGACGCATCCCTGCCTCGCTATGTCTGGACCCCTCCCAAGCTGTCGACGGCCCGTTGGCTCGCTTGACCATTAGATGCATGCGCGCACCCTTCCTGACATTAGAATTCAACAAATCTATATTATCTACTTTTTTTGTATACGAGCAATAAATTGTTTAAGGGAAACAGCGTAAAATAAGCACAAAGCAAGATGACAAGTTAGATTGTCGCTACTTGGAGAATTGGTGCACGGGAGCGAGAAAAAGTAACTAGTTAATGCTTCTGAGACGATTTGCTCCGTCTCAACCTCGTTCGCGACATATCCGTAGGGAACGATGAGAAGAGGTGGCTGGGAAACTGCTAGATTCTGACCTCTTCATTAACACCTCTAGTTAAATACCTGGCGCCTGCATAATGACGAGAGTGGCGAGCAATCAGGGTAACAAAGACAACACGACCAAGAACGTTCAGTTCTATGAAGAGGGTTGGTGTTGACTGAAGCAGCGTAAAAGACACTCACTAGTTTCCTGATGAGTCACACCTTACACCTCACTTGTACTTTCGTCTTTTTTGTCTTTTTGTCTTGCGGTGAGACCAAACATTTGATAAGAATGAACAAGCGCGGTAAGAAGTGTGCTAATTTACTGATGGTGGTGGTGGGACGCTACTGTGGCTACATTGTAGTCGTGGTCGTGGTCGTGTGGTCGTGACGTCGCAGTGGCTGCTTCACCGCTGTCGCCGTCGTCTACTGGTGGTGGTGGTGGCGGCGCGCGGTGTCTGCGAGCAAGGGCGTGTCATTGATGTTGTTGTCCCCCTCATTCCTGTTGAAGTGGTTGTATTGGGCATACATGTGTAGTTCTCTATGGGCCATTAGCGTCTCTGCAGCAGGAGGTGAGGATATCGAAGAAATACACACCGTTATTGCGAGTAGAACCGATGTTGGTTGGTCATCCTTGTGAGGTCGACCGACATTCTTGGTCCCAGGCTTGTTTTTCGTGTCCCTTAGATGTCCTCGACCACGTTTAGATGGTTTTGACGTTCCAATGTACGTAGCTTGCATTAGCGATAGCGACTAGAACAATCGTGGAGATGCAAAGCGTGAGGGGCGAATGATTCCGGGCTGTCCGGACCACTAGGTCTCACATGATATCGTGTGTATCCAAAAAATATTAGTCCGGTCGGCGCTGTCGCTATTGCTCTTGGGCCTGATAGCTACACCACAGCAAGTTCTGAATGAACAGGTAAATCGAAGATGAAGACATACCCGACTCGGCCAGTCTTGCCCATATATCTCGCATGCCTGGATCGATCAAGTTCAGCTTTGCTCTGCTTGAGTCGTTACCTATTCCACAACCACATCTGATGGACATGAGTGGTCAGAGAGTGCTCAAGGAGATCAAGAGATGACTCACTAAATTATGAATGTAATGGGATGGCTCTTGGCGATGGCTCTGACGTTGTGATGCTTGCAGGTTGGGTACTTTATTTGGGCTCACATGATAGCCAAATGCAACTAAACAAATAGAAATAAACAATGAGTGGTGCATGTGGTTTTCATTCCGGTGAATTTCATACACGGCTAGGTTGCGGATTTGCAATGGGACATCCCATTGCCCTGAAGGACCTACCCAGCACCCCGGATTTCGTTCGGGTCCATCCCGTTCGCCTGAAAGGTCTCTGCTGGGCCGCCATTTCCTGCTCCAGGATCCCACATCACATCCAACAACCATGTACGATTTATTTCTGTATTCCATGTTCATCCCATCGCATTGCTGATCGAACGAGCCACACATGACATCATTCTTGAGCGAGTGCACATGCAGCCTCCGCATGTCACCAGCACTGCCATTTGATGTACAAGTCCGACCTCTCACCACACGGCTTACCTGCAGACCACCATGCCTCTACCATGCCACTGATATTCAAGGTGTTTGACCTTGACATTGGTCTCAACCTCTCTATGTACGGCGAAGGGGCCCGCTGACCTTGGCCCACCTACATACACGAAGGGGGCCTGCTGATATTGGCCCCCAACAGCGACAGGGCCCGCTGACATTGGCCATATATGTGTACGGCGAAGGGGGCCCGCTGATATTGGCCCCCAACGGCGACAGGGCCCGCTGACATTGGCCCTATATGTGTACTGCAAAGGGGGCCCGCTGATATTGGCTCCCAACAGCGACAAGGCCCGCTGACCTTGGGCCACCTATGTACAGCGAAGGGGGCCCGCTGATATTGGCCCCAAACCGTGACAGGGCCCGCTGACATTGGCCCTATATGTGTACGGCGAAGGGGGCCCGCTGATATTGGCTCCCGACAGCGACAAGGCCCGCTGACCTTGGCCCACCTACGTACAGCGAAGGGGGCCCGCTGATATTGGCCCCCAACAGTGACAGGGCCTGCTGACATTGGCCCTATATATATACGGTGAAGGGGGCCCACTGATACTGGCCCCCGATGGCGACAGGACCCGCTGATATTTGCCCTATATATGTACAGTGAAGGGGGCCTGCTGATATTAGCCCCCAACGGCGACAGGGCCTGCTGACATTGGCCCTATATATGTATGGCGAAGGGGGCCTGCTGATATTGGCCCCCAACGGCGACAGGGCCCCCTGACATTGGCCCTATACATGTATGGCGAAGGGGGCCTGCTGATATTGGCCCCCAACGGTGACAGGGCCATATGTACAGCGAAGGGGGGCTCGCTGATATCAGGCTCCAGCAATGATAGGGTGTAGGATGCACATCAATAGGACTTTACCTTGTCTATTGGCTCTTTCGTGCAATGTCTCACCAATCAATTGGTAGCCATCACAGCATGATCTGGATGATCTGTCTAGTTATATGTGTCATTTCGCTCAATAATTTTAGGACAACATTGCTGACACATGAGCCTGAGGTTACATCTGGCCAATTGTACCTTTGAGTAAGCTTTGACTTGTAGATCCCTGACTCCCACAAGGTGGTGGAGGGTTTTGTCAGCCAGAATCGTTCCGCTCTCTGCAAACCGACCCCATGATGGCAAAAATTTGTGTAATACTATATAGTTTCATGTGACTCATCCTTTTTCATACGTTTGACTCAACCGAAACTTTGAGCTATTTTCCAATCCCAAAGCCCATATGTGTGAGTCCTTTTGCCCTCATTCCTGTTGTTCCCACAGCTGCGCCACAGTGCAACAAGCTTTACGCACATATGAGCGGTAGGCAAGAGCACGGGTTTGGGTTGCCCTTGCCTTCTCTCCGACGACAATGACAACGATGTGCTCGGGCCATCTCCCTCTCCCTCTCTCCGATGGCGACGACGTGCCGTCACCCTCGCCCTCTCCTTGACAATGATGACGCGCCCTCGCCTTCGCCATTCTCCCTCTCCCTTACAACGATGCCGATGTGCCCTCGCCCTCCCGCCCTGCGACGACGCGATGACGACATGACGAGGACAATGCGCCATCTTTGACGGCAACGCGACGACGAGGGCTCACCATTCCTCTATGGCGGAATACCTGTATGTGGAATACCTGCACGTTTAATTGACCGCGAAAAAACTTAGCCCACCACGAAAAATTGTATGACTGTCCACCACAAGAAATTTGTCCATCGCAAAAAAGTGTGATGCTGGGAAAGTTTAAGGCTTGTGCATGTACAAGTGGCTAGCACCAGTAGGGATAAATCTTGTATGAGCCTGTTGCAGATATCAGTGATGAATACATTGGCACAACGAAAACCTGACCCGCGCTCAAGGACCTGAAACATGAGGTTGCTACAACCATGACCTATGCTATGAGGGTCCGTTTGCACATTTATTCAGCGCACAACTTTTCTGGCAATGTGCACTACAGTAGCTACTTTTCTGGATAAGCTGGGAGCACGACTTTTCCGGAGGGGAGCACTACATTTTTCAATCAGGTGCACTAGTTTCACTTTTCAGTTGGAAATGCAGTAGTACATGTAAGTAGTAATGTATTGATGGTGAACAATAATGCTATAGCAGATAGGGCTACTTATTTGATGCTACCCACTCCGTAAACATACTAGTAGTGGTGGGGCGGTGGTGCCGGGTTGGCGGCGTTGTCGCAGTCGTCGCCATCGCCGTGGTGGTGGTGGTGGTGGGGTGATGCTGCACTTGCTGTGTCGTCGTCGTCGTCATCGAGAGTGGGGGCAGGGGCGCCGTTGTGCCTGTGTCTGCGTCATCCTCATCCTTGTTGTGGTGGTGGTGATGACGCCGCGGTGGCCATGTCGTCATCGTCGATGATGATGTCGTAGTTGTGGTGGTGGTGGTAGTGATGCTGCATTTATTGTCATTGAGAGTGGTGGGGGGGGCAGGGGCGCCGTTGTGCCTCTGTCTGCATTGTCCTTGTCCTCATCATGGTGGATGTGATGACACCATGGTGGCCATGTCGTCGTCGATGACAATGACAATGGAGTTGTGGTGGTGGGGACACCATCACAGCTGCGTCGTTGCAGTCATTGCAGTGCCATGTCACAATGGTCATGTGGTGGTGGGGACACCGTTGCAGCTGTGTTGTCGCCTTGCGGTCCTGCCATGTCGCCGTTGTCCACGATGAAATCGTGGTAGTTGTCATGCCGTGTGACCTGTGTCACGATCATGTCATTGTCCATGCCGACATGATGGTGGTGGAGGGGCCATGTGTCATAGTAATCATTGTGATCGCGGTCATCGTGTTGTCGACGACGCGGCTGTAATGGTGGTGGTGACC
>JBBPLG010001032.1:0-10848 GCA_038089695.1 Xanthoconium separans | reverse complement strand
GTGGCATTTGCCAATTTTCACATACATATGTGCCTTCGGTCTCGGAGGGGGGTTATGATGTCCTGACACGTGCTACGTCACCGCCACATACATACGAGACGAAGAGGCTCCTATTAGTATTCCTCGGACGACTATGGAGAAGGACGACCAATTTTACTTGACTCTGGTGACAATACAGGCGAATGCGTTTGCTATTCTACTTTCACTCGCATTCTACTCACTAAGGATCTAGGTAGAGAACTGCCTCTTCAGGATCCCTCGACAATCGTTGGAATCCCAGTCCAAGGTATTCCGGGACATGTTCTCGCTTCCCACAGCAGGTGAGGCAGAGGGGTCAAGCGACACCAATCCCATTCGCCTGGAAGGAATCACAAAGAAGGAATTTAAGCGTTTTCTCCAAGTGCTCCTTTCGGGGTAAGCTACTGATTCTCATCCTCGGATGGCGAGTTCGCTCAGCAGCCCCCCCTTCGCCAGCGCTTGCGAGGAGACCACGACATCGCCGGACTCGATCTTTGACAGGTGGTTCCCCGTCGTAAAACTGGCGAGGATGTGGGAATTTGACACGATCCACAAGCAAGCCGTGCAAAATATGCCCTACGAACAGATTTCCAAGCCTTCAGCGGAAAAAGTGGGACTTGCCGTCCATTGCGATATTCAGCCGTGGCTCCTTCCAGCAGTGAATGAACTGGCCAAACGCAAGGAACCCCTTGGGGACCGTGACCTGGAGGTTCTCGGCCCACAGTTGGCGCTCAAAGTAGCTGCCGTTCGGGAGAGCGTGATTGTCGCAGACACCTATTATTACAATCATATCCCAACGTTCGTGTCTGGTTCACGGAACGCAAGCGGGGTGGATTTCACACCTGTAATAAAACGCGTGTTCCACATTCCAGGTCAGTTCTGCCATGGCATATCTTTCCGAATGACACTTTGGACTCGCCTATGTGTAGGTAATGAGACGGACAAGATCGGTGCTTCGAAAACCAGGGGGAAGGCGTTAACAGGTTAGTACCAGCCTAGAACAACAATCGTCATCGGATGGGATGACATGATCAAAATTGTACTTACGTCGAGTCGAGCGGTGGACGTTTCTGAAATTCGGCTGTGACTGGGTTATCTGGTAATTGGATTGCTCGAATCTTGCAAATTGCACGCCGTCTGGAGCGGAGAGATCAGGAAACGCAGCACACACACGCAGCTGACGCGTGGGTTTGGTTACAATCAGAGCGGCAACGCCGGCTGTTAGGAGTATGAAAAGCAGCTTTTCCTGCCAAGGACGGCAGCGATGGCCCATCGAACTGCACATGCAGGCATCCGCGTGTACTGATCATGATAGCACAGATCTATTCTGAGTATACCGGATCAATGGTCATACTCCAATACCCTTGGGCCTGGGCACGTTGAACTCCACAGAACGGTGTGAGCACCTCTAGCGTCGCTTGAAAAATCGGAGAAGAACACTGTGTTGGTCAAGATAGCGCCGCCGACGACGTTCACGGTCCAGGCGGCGAGCACATTTACGCAACGGACCTACACCGCGGGCGTGGATGAAGAGAATACATAAGGACGAATGGGAGAAGACGAACAGGCAACGTGTAAGCCAACACGTGTAGCCGGCGAAACCAAACACTGGCATCAGGAAACGTATATCTTGACCTGCTTCGAAAATTTCCCTTGGAGCCAAAATCCTCTCTTCCTCCACCGTCATCTCTCCTCTCGCTCTCAGCGTCTCTCATGTCTGGTCGCGGTGACTCACACGGCGTCTCTCGCGTCGTGCAGCACAAGGATTATTATCTTCGGAGTGGCGATATTACCTTCCTCGTCAGTCTTGACGGTTCCGTAGCCTTCATCCCCGGGCGCTAAAAGTTTGCAGGTCGAAAACCACCTCTACAGAGTTCACAGCTACTTTTTTGAGCGTGAATCGCTCTTTTTCCGTACAAAATTCAATGCCAACACCAACGCCAACGGTGGTGACGAGCCTCCTGGTTCGACGGACAACAACGCGTTCACACTCGAAGATACGAAGAGCGAAGACTTCGCACGTTTCCTCTGGGTTTTCTACAATCCGTAAGTCCGTCATGTTGTGTATTCGCATCGTTTGCTGACGACGAACAGCAAATACTCGTTCAACGATGCCCCTCTCGAGACTTGGCTCAGCATACTCAAGCTGGCGAATCGTTGGACCTTTGACAGCGTCAAGGAGCTGACAGTCCGCGAACTTGAAAAAATTGAGATCGAGCCTATCGAAAAAATCGCCATCTATCACGATCATAACATCAGTCGCCTCTATCTCGTCCCGTCCTACATCTCTGTCTGCAAGAGGGACAAATCTCTGTCCTTTACCGAAGGTATGAAGCTCGGCATGGAGACGGTCCTTCGCATCGCCGAGGCCCGCGAACGCTTGCGTCTGCAGGCTTCCGAAAGTGGTATAAGGACTCCGACGTTCGAGGACTTTGAGGATGCCGAGGTTGAGTCGCTGGTTCGGGAAATCTTCAGTCTCGGCTCTCGCCCTACTTCCCCCACCCCTGCGACCTCTCAGCCTAGTGGCGTTCATGGCGGTATCAATGGTACTAGCGTCAAGCTCAATCCAGCCCCACTCGGCCACCCATCAAGGGCTAACGGCGGTCCGGGACCCCGAGCTAATGGTGGGTCGGCAGCTGATCCAAAAGCTTCTTCAGTTGACGGAATGCCTTCCATCGCCGCTGTCTTCTCGCGCGGCCAGGAGCTGAAAACCCCAACGGCAACACCGCTCACAACAACGCAAACAACAACGCAGCAAACAGCGGCACCTCGAGAACCACGTCCGCCGCAGCCTCCGGTCAAGCCAACCGAACCGGTGTCACATTCCCCACCGGCAGTCCCACCGCAAGCAGCGGACAAGGACAAGGACAAGGACAAGGAAAAGGACCCGGAACCAGGACCTAAGTCTGGAGGAGTGGGTGAGCCTTCATCTCCGGCGAGTCACTCAGTAGTTGTGTTTCTGACAGCTGCTCATTCGGAATTTATCACAGGAGCACGCATCTCAAGTTTCTTGCGATCATGATGTGTCGAATAGCAAACATGTTGTACCATCGACTGAACAGAGTAACGATGTGCTTGCTAAATCTAAGGATAACGTGAATGACGCTGACAAGGATGAACCGGGCAAGGAGAACGATGGTGCGAGTGCGATGTCTGACACCGATGGCTTCAAGCAGCAAGGTGCTTTTTCTGCGTTTGGCCCATTGTATGATCATCTCATGTCTCAATCCAGGCCCGAAGAGCAAGAGAGGAGGAAAAAATACGCGCGGAAAGAAACAGCCGTGACCGATCAACGGACTGATCACCACACTCTCTTTCGGGTGGGCAACCACCCCCAAAAAACATCACATTCCCCCTCTTCGTATGGAAGTAACCTGGTGTTATCTCTGAATACATACACGCTTCGTTGCCAGCGATGCGACCGCGATGGTGAAACATCGCCGTCCTAGTTTGATCCGCGGAAGGGAAACACGCCCACTACTTTTCTGTTTGAGAGTTGTGGCGTGATCAAAGGACCCACAGGCGTAACACGGGAAGGATAGCGGTCCTAGGGTCCACAGAATCCGTAATCCCCTAAAGTGTCAACGCCATTTGGGGTAGCACCTACCCAACGACGCGGATCTCCCTGCGATAAGACGTTTGTGGGTCCACGTTGCTGTAGTCGCACAGCAAGTGTGCGCGACACGCGACAGGAATTCTGGTTGAATGGGATGCGTGTACCGGATAAAAGCCTAGAAAGAAGTTCGACATGACACGAGATAGGCACCGAGGTCATGAGAAAAAAAGAAAGAAACCTTGGGCCGAATGGACGATGGCATCGTGGCAAAGCTTGAGGATTGATGATCAAGAAGATATTAAGATAAAAGGGCCGCGCGGCGTCCCACTCATCCGACTGCCCATCCCGACAACGACAACCCAATCTTTTCGATGAAGACCATGACCAATTCTAAGTGCGGCGTCAATACTGCTAAGCGCCACGACGAGTATTTCTTTCGGGATGGGACTGTAACCTTTCAGGTGCGTGGCCGATTGAACATGGAGCCAGCGCTGATATTCAGCGGCACGTAAGGTGGAAGACACCATCTTCCGATTACACCGACATTTCTTTGAAAGGGAGTCGGATTATTTTCGCGACCTTTTGGCGTCTTCCAGCGAAGACGACGGTTTGGCTACCGACCAATATGTCATCCGAGACGTGACAAGCGACGAGTTTGCTGACCTTGTGTGGGTTTGGTATAACCCGTGAGTCGTGATCAGAGGTATCAAATGGTCCCAGAGTTGCTGATTTGACTAATTCTAATCCAGACGTTACTCGTTTGCGAAGCAGGACAAGAAAAAATGGCTCACCATACTACGGCTAGCAACGCAGTGGCGCTTCGGAGAGATCAGAAACCTCGCTATATGTCAGCTTGAAGAACTTCGACTCGAGCCGATCGAGAGAATAACGGTCTACAAGGACCACGCCGTGAACGAAAATCTTTTATTGCCTTGCTACGTTTCGCTCTGCACAAGTCCAACGCTTCCCTCGCCCGAAGAGGGACATGTATTGAAGATGGATACCGTGCTCAGACTTGCAGCCGCGCGTGAGCAAATAATCCTTCGCACCGCCGAGCTCGGGTGCAAGACACCGACAATCGCTTGTGCTCCGGATGATGTCGTCAGAGCAGTGGTAGCGGAGTCTTTTCATTTGACCGCCCATTCAAACGACCAGACCGTCCGAATGGGTGGTCAAACAAGAGATGATGGGGAAGCTTCAAACGACAGTTCACTAGTCACCGGGACCATCGTTGTCAAGACCCCAAACCGTAGAAATGTGGTGAGTGAAGCTCGCTCGTGTGCTGTAGCACTTGGTCACTAATACACACCGTCAGAATGGGCTCAACGCGACAAGCACTGCTGGCGTAAACAAGGTTCGTGACAACCTTTTTGTTCGACCAACTGATCAGGACTGCCAGAATTAGGGCAAACAGAGAGAAACGCCCTCATAGTTCATGGCAGCAATGCGTGGCCTTTTTTTTCTGTATTTATCTTGTTCCTGCCAGGTTTCGTGTTTTTGTGGTCTTGCAAAGAACTCGTGATTATGTAAAATGCCGAAGTTGTAACTTAGACCTCTGCCTCAACCGCAACTTGCTGAACACCTGACAAACAACCGACGTTCAATAATCCCGCAGGCTGAACCTAAGAACAGTCTGGTCACTGTTGTGTCGGCGGCGGACAGAAAATGGTAGGACGTTGATTCGGTTGATCTCTTGTCTCCAGAATCTATATACTATCTTGAACAACAAGCTCTTCGGAAGTTTTCTGCAGTAACACAAGCTGTTAGGCCTGCGACTAAGACACGAAGGAAAATGGTGCAGTATTTCACTGCATGTGTTAGGAAAGTACAGAGATCCCGGTGAGGTCAAGTGTTTTTACATACTCGGGATGCCATCCGGAGTCCAGACATCTCGATCCCTAGAACACGTTTAGTTTCTCAGGACATCACATAAGAACCCAGAGTGTCCACCGCGGGAGAGGATCTTTCAATGGAGCGCTTTTGACGCTTTTGCCCGCTGCACAATCCGCTTCCCATAGCATGTGTCATTAAACCACATTTTTCCTTGTCTCGGCCCGCTGACATGGTTTTGTGGATGTATTCATGCTATAAATCGGCCGAGGGTTTCCTTGGCGGTGGAGTCTCCTGGCCCGAACATGTAAAGCATCATGACGCAGCTGGCTCACACCTCGTTTCGTGGTCACCTTCCTCCTGCTCATATCCGTTCCGCGGAGCTTGCCTCTTTGGGCAGTCTTGGTTTCCTTGAGAAGCCCGTGATCATCACACGGATCGGAAAGCATCGGATACTACATCATCCACTCGTTGTCATGATGTAACTTGGTACCATTCATAAACTCTCAGCATTCTCCTTGTGTTAACTCACGCCCCTTGTTCACTATGCTCTTCAGCTTTGCAGCAGTGGGCGTGATTGCCCTTGGTCTTGTCTATGCCTTCATTAAGCGTTTTATGTCTCCATCGTTGACTAGAATTCGTGGCCCCAAGTCATCCTCATTCCTCCTTGGCAAGTCTCTCCTCAGGTTTATTACCTTTCGTTATGATGTTAATATCATGCAGGAAATTTGCTTGAGCTATTCCAACGTCCGGTTGGTCAGGCCGATTTTGAATGGCAACGCCTGTATGGAAATGTCGTCCGGTTCAAGGCTGTCTTCGGGGTACGTCTGACTGTTCTCATGCGTCCAGCGGTTTCCAAGTATATCTATTCCTAGGAGGACCAACTTCTGGTCGCTGATCCAAAGGCACTCCAGTGGATATTCAACACTTCAGCCTACCGTTATCCGAAACAACCAAATCTCCGTGTCATCTCCCGAATGCTAAATGGAAAGGGAATCACATGGGCCGATGGTGATTCAAATCGGAGGACTGCATTGATTCTTGATAACCGCGTTGATAGGAGACGATCATAAACGGCAAAGGAAAGTCCTCCTTCCGGGCTTTGGTGGTCCAGAATCCAAGGCTTTTTTGAATATCTTTAAGGGTTGTGCAGCATCTGTAAGCATGCCAACTCTCGCTTGTCTTTACCCATCTTACTTGCAATATAGATGTGCACTAAATGGATGGAGAGTATCGAGGGTAGCAGCGACCAGAAAGCTGTTCTCGATATCCGAGCTTGGCTCTCCCGTGGAACTTTGGATGCAATTGGCCAAGGTACCTTTTTTTACCATCCTCCACATGCGGATCTTTTGAATGTCCCACAAGCTGCATTCGATGTCCAATTTGGCACCATCCAGAATGATGATCACCCTCTAGCGAGAACGTATCACAATATATCGTCAGTTCTTCTCGTGGCTACTTTCTTTGGACCACAATTTACTTGGTGTTGATTCCAGGGTCGACATTGTAGGACGTCCTTCTGCACAACAGCTTTTCATACAAGCAGCTTCTAAATATGTTGCTCCGTGGATGCTCGAGTGGATGACTGATTATGGTTCAAACTCTCGGCTTAAACGCGCGCGCGAAGTGAAAATAATCGCCACAGAAGTCGCGAAGAAAATGGTGCAGGAGAAGGCCGAGACCCTGTTAGAAGGAAAGGGAAGCCGGGACATCTTCAGCTTGCTCGGTAAGTAAAATTTCTATTTCTCACCTACGCTCAGGCTGCTGACCCACTCGCAGTTAAAGCAAACATGGATACAGAGGCAAAGAACAAACTGACAGAAGAAGAGTTATTGGCTCAAATGCGGTACGGAGCATGGTATGATGTTCGCAGTCGCTAACCCAACGATCATTAGTACGATCCTGTTGGCGGGCCACGAGAGCACGTCAAATTCCTTGAGCTGGATTCTCTTGGAGCTCGCGCGTCATCCTCAAATACAGTCCAGACTGCGCGCTGAGATACGAGAGACGGAGGCTGATATTCGAGCACGCGGCGACACAGAGTTCACTATGGCTGATTTAGATGGGATGCTTTACACTCTAGCAGTGATAAAGGTGTGGAACTACTCTCCCACATATACTAACATTGAGTTGATTCACTGCCTGCCTCACTGAATAGGAAGGACTGCGGTATCACCCAGTGGTTCCACATGTCCAGCGCCTGTCTGGGAGAGACGACGTTCTTCCACTCTCTCGACCAGTTACCACGGAATCTGGGGAAGTAATCAATGAAATATTCGTTCCCAAAGGTACGCGGATAGTGGCGTCGATCGCGGCGTACAATCGGTGAGTTGAGCATTATACGTCCTCGATTTCTGATCACGTCATTGCCGATATCTACAGCATCACAGAGCTGTGGGGCGATGATGCACACGAGTTCAACCCAGATCGATGGTTGGATGGTGTGGCGAGTGGAAAGAAACCAGTCTCCATTGGCGTCTATTCAAACCTGTGAGTCGTCCTTAATGTCTTATTCGGGGATCTCGATCAAGTTCAATGGCGTCCCGGCAGGATGACATTCCTAGGCGGAGTCCGTGCATGCCTGGGGTGGCGCTTCGCGTGCGTAGCTTTCCTCGCAATGCCTGAAAGATATTGAACAGGTTTTGACGACTGGATCCGCTATCAGTGTCATCGAGATCCAGGCATTCCTTGTGGAAATTATTGGCAAGTTTGAGTTGACGATGTCGACTCAATCTGAACAGGTTTTTCGGGCGCCATCCTTTGTGATGATTCCTATGGTCAACGGTGAACTAGAACAGGGTTCTCAACTGCCGTTGACCGTGTCAATCGCTGCAAGTGGGAATGCTTGAGGGGAAATCAAACAACGTTCATCATGAGCAAATTATGACTCTGTTTTTGTTGTCTGACTCGGATGTGTTGGCTCGGCGTAGAAATACTGCAATGCTCATCTTTTCATGATCGTGTGGGGTACTTGCTCCACCCCGCAAGGCGAATTCCCAGGGAAAGCTTTTGGTATGTGGGGTCTCAGTGAGTCCTGATAAATGGACAAGGATAGTACACCAGTCATTGTCATCATTAACACAAGGACTACTTACATACATCGAATGAGGTGGGTCAGGTTGGTACAAGTCGGTATCAAGTTACTAGTCACTCGAGTCAAATCGGGGGACAGTTCAGAGCCTTGCGTCAACGTTACGTTGGATGCGCAGCTTCAAGATGGTGTCAATTTCGCTACTCAGCATTTACCAAAGTTGATCACCTAACTTTCTGTGGAACTGGACATGATCCGAAATCCAGTATCGGCACGAAATCTGCACAACTGAACACTAAGCCCACCGGGCAGTGGCTCAAAAAATATATCTCCTTCAAGCTAACTCCTCATCAACTTCAAACCCGCAAACACATGCCTATCATAACGGCGAAGGCGATAATGTATCCAACGGAGTTAACATTGATATTGATCATCGACCTTGCGTAGCTGTGGAGTCCGACTCAGGACAACGATGTTATCGGTCAGTAAATGATACCTGGTCTTGTTGAGAAACAACACACCTGCTCCAAATGGGATTGATTCTAATGCCCTGTATTGCTCGTCCCTCGAAGTAGATGTCTGGTGGTGGCGGTAGTGGTGGCATGACAAGCTAGTGTTTGTCAACATTTATTGTCTCTGAGACAAGACGGAGAGTCCAGATAGCATGTCAAGGACCACAAATCGGCCAATAACTTATTGTCCTCGACCTCTGTACAACCCATCTTGCGCAAAAACGGCGGCGACAAACTCTACGAGCGAACTCGCTGCTTGGCTCGCGTTGTATGTGCTCAAGTTGTCTCGTACGATACAGAAGCAATGCAATATTCGTGCGTTCACATGGGGCCCAGCACGGGTGTCGGACTGTGCTGAGACTTTGACCGGCAATATTGTCCATGCGGGTGGAAGACGACGTGGTATTCTGATGGTTGAGAAAGCTGATCATCGTCTTCACCTCGACCGGGGTGTATGGACGATGTTGATTATCACGCTCGCCCAATTTACTATAGGCAGAGGTAGGCCCAATTCCGAGTAGGCTCAACCTTCAAAGATCAATATTGCACTCCTGTGAAAATACACACAGGTGGAACCGACACCCGAGCATTTGAAACATTCCAGATGCACTCGTCGCTCCTTTTCGTACCGCTGTAAAGAGCAAACCGTCAGTATTTTTCACGTCAGTGTCGGGTATAGTACCTCCAAGTATCGTCCGACAGGCCCAGCACGCTCTGTGCTTTTCTCTTTCCCTTGGCATCCTTTGCACTGGTATTTCCTTTCAAGTTGATCGACCCCGCGCCGGCTCCACCGAGGGCATTGTTCCGACGAATTTTTAACGTGTCTATGCCGTAGGGGTGGGTTCTATTTGCCCATCTTGGGCCGGAAGGTACTGGGTCCTTAAGTACCAATCTGTTATGACGTGTCTCAGAGAAGCCCATTCCGCTGATTCGGATCGTAGGGAGCAAAACGGGTGTTATGAGAAAGAGGGGGTGAGAAAACGTCTGAGCAGAATTATTTGCCTGAGGCGGTCCCCATCAACGTTTCTTTCAAAGGTTTTCCGAAATTCCTTCTCGGTGTCCCGTCATCCATCCACTGGTTTTCATTTTGTGCCGTATCCGCGTCGCAGTGCTTGGCAAGCTGTGGAGTAAAAGAACCAGTACGAGGCTATTGTGTCCCGCGTTGCCGAGAGTTGGTTATTCCAACATTTTTGTCCTCAAACATTTCCTGTTGTGGCATGACTGAAATGATCTTGGGATGAGTGCGTCGTTCATGTAGTAACGACCCCTGAACTTGCACGTACTTTTCTAGTCAAAATACCTCAGGATCCGCACCTACCGGAGGTCTAGCTATTTCTGTCTCAGGATCGCATCACGGGTACCCGGTCGTCCGATGACCAAAAGTCAAGTTAGTGACTTGAACGACGTGTCATTTGATCCATGCCATGACACGCGGAGCGACCCAAAGAATTACAGATGAGCTGGAACTCGACGCCGGGTGAGGATGGCAGTTTAGTTTGTTTCACCTAATGGTCTATCACAGCCACCATATAAAGGAACGCAGCATGTTAGCAGCATGGATGCCCCCTGTCCACGACCTTCAATTGCAGTTGTTGCAACTAAAATCCAACGCGTGCTTTGGGTCAAGCTCACGACAAAAACGGAATGTTACCACAGGAGAACTCCAACAGAACTGCATGCGATGCCACATCGCCATCCAAGAAGCGTCGACGAGATGGCACGGAGGCGCCGAAAAAGAGGCGTCGAGGTGAACAAGGATTATTGTCCCAGTTAAATCTCGATGAGCTGTACATCGTGCCAACCCTTTTCTTGTCACATTTCGGCCCTTTGCTAATCGTGTGGCAACGATAGATTTTTGCATACGTGTATCCTATGGACCTCTTGAACCTTGCACGTACATG
>JBBPLG010001031.1:0-10854 GCA_038089695.1 Xanthoconium separans | reverse complement strand
AGTCACATGTCTAGTAAGTTAGGTTCACGCTGATCATCTAGCGAAGTGCTAATGCTATCCATTTAGCAACCACGTTTCCCTCGAGACTGTCAAGGAAGCATTTGGTGATGAGGGTAATCAGTAGAAGGAATGCAAAGCAGAACAGTCACGGGTACCTGCAACATTACGGGCCCCACATGCCCCATTGGATGAGGGAGAGGAGCATATAAACGATGATATCATGACTAACATCAAAGACACTATGATTGCACTTCTCCGTGGGTCAAATTTGTATCACGTTCTGGTATTCTTACAGCGCTCGCACAGAGTCTGCAGGAGGCAACGTTTCCAGATTTAAGCGCAGCACATTTCCATGGACCACGCTCCTAAATTTCCTTGCGACGCAGGGGCTCGTCATGAAGGGGTGGCCGGATGGCGTTCTGATGCCCGGCCAGCTTCGCCATCCTGGTGCCAGGACCAAAGGGATTGCCGACCTCAGCAACTCCAAGCGACGTCGTCTCTAGCAGGCCCTCCTTGCTGGACAGATCACTGTAGAAAGGCTCTCTGAACGAGATGAGCGATGTCAGTATCATGCATTCCCTCCATCCTTGTCTACTCAATACTGTACACAGGTGCTGTCTCGGAGTTCAGTGCCCCAGTCATCATAGGCGCGCCACCCCCTCCCGACAGCACTCACGCCAAAGCCCAGCAAATGTACGGCAATAGTACTTTGGACTTCGGCGGCCCCAAACGGCTTCCTCCCACTATGACTGCGATACGGATCAAACAAAAACGTGTCCCAAAGGCGACACCTGATGATCCGATCATTATTAGCAGTAGTGATGATAGCGGTCCGCGTGTCATCCCCGCAAAGAAGTGGGATGCTGCCGCAAAAGGGAAGAATAAAGCCATTGTAGTTCTCGACTCGACCGATGACGAAGTGGTCATCACCAATGCCGACGAGCATTCGCTACCGGTCATTGACGCCAGCGAAAGCCTGGAAGAAGACTATCAAGAAGCCGTTGGGTCACGCAAGCGTAAGGCCAAGAAGCCTGCGGTACCAGGTTGCGTTAGCAAGAAGCCCACTCTCGCCGCCGATGGGACTGGAACTAAAAAGGGTAATGAACGCAAGAAACCCACGAACGAGGCGAAGAAGTTTAAGATAAAGTATGTGGAAGTGTCAGACACTGACACTGATGAGACCGTCAAAGGTGATGACCATGGCAACAGGTTTAAGCCTCGTACTGACTATCAGACAGCTCGGACAGTCGCCACCCCCGAAATGTGTCCGGCAAAAGACGTATTTGACAATGCGGGTAAGTAGAATCACATTCTATCACGACATATATAACAAGCTTAAACCTCAGAAACTGCACCTGGAGCTGGAACTGCGCCTGGAATGCATTGTCTGTCGCCTCCGAAGGAAATTGGCAACACCGGGCGATTGATTGAACCACCAAGCCCGTCTCCGAAGCGCCACATCGCTCTCGTGCCTCTTACTGAGCTCAACACCTTTCGCAAATACCCCGAAAATACCGCTGTCACCTCCACCATCGCTGCCCCTTGTGAGGTCGTTGCCCTGGCCGATGAGGTTGCTGGTGCCGTCCAATCCTCCGCGCAGCTTGCTGTTGAATCAGTGCCTCCTTCCGTGCCTCTGAACAAGGCCACTATCTCCCCTATTTCTGCTCCTGCAGAGATTCCAACTGCTATGGGATCCGAGGTTACTAGTATGGGATTTTCACTTGCCACTCCCATGGGCTTTCTGTCGACCATGGTGGCTCCATCATTTCCACCGCAGAATCATCATTTGAGCCTTTGTGACGAGAGGTTCACCCGCAGCGAATGGATGAACCAGACTCGGCAGGTGGAGGGTGGTTATCCACATGCATTTCACTCACAGCACACATTCGTTCCTTACCAAGGGAATGACGGGAGGGTGATGGACACGCATCGAGTGATGTATCTTAATAATGCCGCAGCTTACCGAGATGTTTACAGAGATGCGCGAGCGGAGCCGCGTGGTTCATGTGGGGGTTCCTACCCTTGCCTTGATGATTCTGCAACCTTCCCCGAGGATCCTGTTTTGGGTGTCCGACCTAGCCAGGACGGGCAGTCGAGTGTTACCCCACACCCCATTCCAGGGCCCAGTCGTCATCCGAGCGTTCATCTGGATGCGCAACAAGGAGTCCATCTGCCCGACACAGTCGGCGTGAGACTTACCCCACACCCTGTTCCAGGACCGAGTCGTCACCCGAGTGTTCATCTAGATGCGCAACGAGGAGGATAGCTGGTAGCTTAGTACCTGAATGGCAGGTGGCAGTAAAAAGGATATTGTCATTACGAGCACTATTATGTAGACAATGTCGTCCCGTTCCACTCATCACAAATGTTCTAGCAGATTTTTGAAATTACCGATCACATACATCTTACAACGCAGGTTAACAAAAGGATCAAATAGGCCTCGGTTTCATCAATGACGCAGCATTCGTCACATGAGGAAAACCTTATGAAGAAGCCAACAACGGGCTCCACCGCATCATGGAAAAAGAGGATGATACTCTAGAATGGAGCAGGACACATCATGCTGAGTTCGAGCTCGACAAAACTGCTCTCAACCTGACCCCCAACACCCAGGAAAACGACACCGACAGAACGCCCCCAATCACCATCCAGCCTGAGAACATCACCATCAACCCGTCCCAATCGTACAATTTCCTCGGAATACCCATCGCGTCATGCAGGAAGAAGCGATATAGCAAACCAGACTTGGATGACGAGTCTGAGTCTGGATCGAGATATCCACCAAGATCTATCCAACGTTTTCTGGGACGGTGACCCTCCTGGAAATGATCATGATTCCGCGAACATGCACAAAGGTCTTTTCCACGGATACTACTCGAACGAGTACGTGTTTCATGATGTACTAATGGTATACAAGTCTACTAATAGGTCCAGGTCGCACGACACATATTTGCGGGACCGTCAAGTCTCGGGGAAGATTCACGTAAGCTGCACATTGCATATGCTTGTGTAAGTCCGCTCGCAGGATAAACCGAGAACCTTTAGTTCTCGTGAAGACTCGGACGATGAGTCGTCCGTAGTCCCGGACGAGCTTCAAGTTACTGTTTCGTTGTTCCTCACGACTACATCCTTCTACATTATTTATTCTCATTGAGTGATTACGAAGGTTTTCATCACTGCGTACGACGCATCGCGACAACATTCGAGTGGACACGATCTTTGCCACCTTGCCGCCGAACGGCTCGTCGCTGTCGTCACCCTTCCGTCCTCGTCACCTTTTCATTGAGTGATCACCAACCGCCCCCGCCTCTTTCATCATCGCGTGCGCCAGATCGCAACGGTAATGTTGACGTGACGCTGCGCTGGCATTGTTGTTGCGTTGTACCTTCACGCCCGCCTGTTGTCGCCTTGCCACCCAATGACAACAACGCGTTGCTATTGTCGCTGTCGCCACCCTTCGTCCTCGCCGCCTTTTCATTGACTGGTCTGATACAACGAACGCACCCGCCTCTTTTCATCATTGCGCATGCCACGTCGCAACAACGATGTCAACGCGACGTCATGTGCGTTGCGCTGGCATTGTCATTACATCGTGCCCTTATGGACACCCATTGGCGCCTCACCTCAACCCGGTGGGCATTCCGTCACCCTCTTGCCTGAAAAGAGAGGGGGTGGCATGGATCTGTTCCCCGCACCGGTGAGGGTACGAGTCAGCACTCGGACGTCATCATTGCGACGGGGACGGAGTGTTGTGAACGTTGCAACTTGAACGGGTTGAGGATGGGTAAGGCACGGCGGTAGTGCCGTCCATAGTTGATCGAGATAACAAGAAAAAGTCAGTGCGGATCTCACGAGGAAAAACGGCGACGCGTTACATGTACGAGAACTTGGCTGAACTTGAAGGCCTCTTCGGGGTATTGAGGCATCTGAGGTTCTTCAGCGACACCAAGGTGGCAAGGAAGTTCAGGTGAGTTGTCCGTCATGGGCAAGAAAAAAAAAGCAAGGACGTACTATTTGTCGCTGTCGGATCTGAGGGTTGCATTGAGCGTGCAGGTTAGCGACGTCACAGCGGAGACGTTCACATTGGTAGCAATCGTCTGCGGGAATGTCTGGAAGTGAGCGAAATGTTTGCTAGAGAGCCGTCACAGTGCGTACCTGCTGGATCGCATTCCCATCAGGACCGCCTCGTCGCTGGTTCATTCCCCGTCACAGCTCGCAGCTGCTTTCTTGCTCTCGGGCCACTCGTGGGCTCGTTACGGGTTCGCTGGCCCATAGGTAAGTCTATGCGCTCGCTCCCTTGACCAATACGCGCAACCCTTACGCCATTCCTGTGCGACATTGCGCCGTGTTGAGCAGATGGCGTCCGATGTCAATTGCTAGTGGTGGTGATCCCGGCGTCATTATTATACCGACATGGAACGCACTGTCCGAGGTTGTGGTGCGTACGTTGATGCTTGGGAACGGCCGCTAGTGGCGCAATCATTGTCACTGTTGGTGTCACATCATGATGGTAGTTGAGGCCTCGAGGAATGGGCTGGTGGCGTCGACACCATCGATGCCCCCCCCAAAAAAAAGAAAAAGGCCCCAGGAGGCTCCAGGGAGGCACGTAAACAGTGCCTGAAAACTACCTCGTGACATCTTTATGACTGGTCCAGTCATCTGTGGGGCATTTATTCGGAGGCAGCTGTCTCTCAGATACATTAATGGCAGTCTCTCAGACATATTGTGTATGTGGAGCATAATTGGTCTGTAAGAAACCTCCACCATCTGAAAAGTGGTGCCAAGGGTGTGACTGGGACCTGTCCAACCTGTGCTATATTGTCCAGTCCTGTCTAGCCATGGGCTAGTTTGCTGATGGACAATCCAATGCGGCGATTGGTTTCACTGCAGTCGCCAATTTAATGGCCACCTTGTGGGTATTTCTAATGTATTAGTATGCATGCATCTTAGAAGCGGCACTTGCAACTTGGTCTGTGACTCAGAAAGGGATGAAAGATTTTGCTGTGAAATCTGTTTGACTGTCTGACCAACATTGTGGGGGAGTAAAGACTCACCCCATCGCACTGCTGGCTCCTCAACTTGTAGCCAAAGCATTGTAATCCAGCAGACGTTTAGACTACATAACCCGTCACACGTGTTGGTGCGATGTGGCCAGGGAGGCCAGGCTGGGCATCAGTTGCAAAGGACTTCTGAGGGGTGTCAGGGGTCCTGGTGCAGTGGCTGGCACTTAGCAGCTCCAGCGACAAGCACAATGGCTGAACCAGGCCCTTTGGGCCTGGTTCATAGTCAGTGTACGAGAGAGGGAACTGAGGTACATACTATCTGCTTGCACTGTCCGCTGGGCATCCATCTCCTAGGATTCGGACCTGTGATAGGGGTGGCTGTACTCAGCACAGTACAGGAGGGGCAGAAAGGGGGGCAGGGAGATAGTGGTTTCAAGCCTGCAAAAGCTCTCGTCAGGGGGCTTACCACTACCCCAACCGCCAGCCTACCTTAGAGTCGTTTAGGGAACTACCCACAGCACCAGACAGAGGGAGTACAAAGAGCACGATGCTGACCCTCCACAATGTGGGTTGCTTATATGGGAGAATGAGGGTGGGGAGGGGGGAGATTCCTGATTGAACGTGATTTCAGCAGAGGTCACAAGGGACATGCTCCCACCCCTGAGCCAGCATGCCTGACCACTTTCGTAGGTCTAGACTGACTTTGTTGTTCCCATGCGATGCCATGCGGGGATCCAACCCGCGTGGTCCCTACTCCCACCAAATGATATGGCTGATGTCCACTGAATGAACACAACGAACCAGCGAAGTTGGTCACAATCTTGTCACATCACATGACGTTAGATCCTACCGTGCACTTACCGCTTATCTAAGAACTGTACAGTACATAGTTTATCTCGTCGCCACTTTCGCTATCACGAATGACTTCTCTTCACGGGACGGTCGCGCGGACGGATCGAAACCTTCTGTCGAATCTGTTCCGCGTCGCTCGCGTCTCGCTCCCGAAATACGACTTTTCAGCATATGCTCCACTAACCTGCGACATACCGTATCCCATTTACCGATGGCTACTTCATCAACACCATCCAGATGCCCTCAGTGCATCAGGCAACAGAAGAAGAGTACGAAAAATCTTGTCGTATGTATCGATGGTAATGCTAATCCAAAGGTATTGGTGGTTGTTGCTCATTTCATTTTCTTGCTGATGACTGATCAGAACACCAATGTGTCGAAATTGTTCGCCAAGATCGATCTAGAGTCGACTAGCCCAGAACAATACGCGCACTATGCGGGTGGAGTTGGCGCTCACGCTAAATCAAAGAAAACACCCCTTCGTGACGTGGTTGACATGGCGTTTGCATGGTTCGTACTCATCATTCTCTATTTGTCCAAATAATGCAGTACCTGGGAGCAGGAATGTGGAGAAAAATATCAAAGAGTCGTATCGCTGGCTAGCAGAGATGTATGCAATGGGGGACCAAATATATCTTTTCGGTGGGTTTCATTATTTGTCACAGTCCTCGCAGCCGACCACCGTATAGGTTTCTCTCGAGGGGCATACCAAGTACGAATGCTTGCGGCCATGATATACGAGGTGAGATCCAGGTTACTCGCCGATTTTGTTATGGAATTGAACACGTGTTTCAGGTCGGCTTGATGACACCGTCGAACAAGGACAAGTTTGAGGAGTGAGCAACTGTTATACTTCTTGCACGATCTTCACGAACGTTTTGGCAGAGCTTACGAGTGCTATAAGTCGAGTTGTTCTGGAGGGCAGAAGGCCAAGCAAGCTGCGAGGGGGTTCAAGAAGCGGTTTTGCTGGCAGGACATGAGGGTCCACTTCATTGGAGTGTGGTAATTGCCAAACTTGCGTCGGTCGAATGGTACTCATTATTGATCTCTTGGTCAGGGATACTGTTTCTTCCGTAGGCTTTTTACCACAAGATATTTCCCTTTCAAGATTTTCGTCTGTGGAACATGCTTGTCATTTCCGGCACGCTCTCGCTCTGGATGAGCTTCGGGTCAAGTTCATGCCGGAATATTTCCACGAGGTAAACTCTCTAGCGGACTTCAGGTACACAAATACCTCCCCCGGCAATAGAAAAGCCATGAGTTCCACAAGTGAACTGAGTGGGGTTTCAGATGGCAATCCCTCGGCAGACAAGAAGAAGGACTCTAACATCAAAGAGGTCTGGTTTGCTGGCAGCCATTCGGACGTGTGGGTACACTTTCACCGGACCTTCATCTAACTGACATGCCACGCAGGGGTGGCATGAACAACACAGGGAGGTATCATCGACCCGGAACCGTCCCGTTGTTATGGATGCGTCGAGAAGCGGCTGCTGGCGGTCTCGTGTTGAATCCGACTGACATCGTCTGGCTTCCTCAAGATCTTGATCATGGCATTACTAATTCGATGACCAATGCGTGGCGTCCCTTGGAATATGTATCCGCTATGCACCAAGTATCCTATAGCGGTCTTGGTAAGAGGGCCTTCCGGTGAGAGTCGTGACATCTCGTCTTGGCGAAACTGGTTTCACATTTGGTAGTTACCACCGGCAACAACCACGCCGTATCATACCCGGTCAAAAGATCCACGCTTCCGTTTTGTATGCACATGCGTATAAGCCGAAGGCGACGCTAGGGGAAGGTTTCGACATACCCATCATACTGCCTGGATTGGAAGATGCAAAGTTGGATGGCGGAATCTGGGAGACGGAACTCTTTGACAATAGTGCAGCAGAAGAGTTGATCTACTCCCTAGGTATCCAGCAGGGGGCTCCGCCAAACATAATTGACAAGATGCTGTTCATGTTTCGATTCAGTGAGTCTTTCCGCTTCGATCCGCTTGTTACTTACATTTCCTGTCGCCTCAGGGGAGGGGAAACAAAGCGTAAAGGACGTACCTGGTTGGCAAGGCAAGCTTACGGAGCTCATGAACGACAATGGATGCGCGACGGTTGTTCGGCTTGTCGCGATCGTCGCTTATCACGAAGCATGTGAGACTCTTATCTCGAGCACGTGCGTCATGTCGTGTGTAACCTCCTGTTGCAGCCTGCGATCTCGAGGCACACCCGAATAGCTGCGTGTCGATTTCCGAGGATATATTAGTGGATGCGAGGAGCTATCTTGAATACGTTATGGACCACCTTAAGTACCGGGATGGTCCCAGAGTTGTTGCTCTTCTGAGGCTGCTGACGGAACACCAGATTCTCCGAGAACACATACTCACCGAAGACATCTTAAAAACTCTTGTCGATTCATTCGTTAAGGCCATTGGAGCAGCGCAGATGCATTTTGTATTGGCAGTGGACGGTTTGAACTGTTTGTTGCAGTGTGGTTGGTGGTGATCATCGTGCATTTCGAGACTTGCTGATGATTCGTTAGTCGACATCCGGCTGACCATCATCGAGAAATTAATGTCCATCCCACCGGGTGACACGATGCCCAGGCTTTCTCGGATATTGGAGGTCAAGGGTAAGGACTAGATTTACGATCGCGTTGGGACTAAATGTCTTTTTAGACCCACTCCATCTAATTGCGGCGTTGCGCATGGTGTCGATTCTTGTCCGAATTCCTGAAGGTAAGCTCTCTCATTTTTGTCGCTGAGTGGGGAATAACGAGGAGGTCAGGGAGAGCTGCGTGTTCTGTAGTAGAATCTAAGATCAATCAATTGGCGAGTAAGAAACAACTGATTGGTCCCCTTGCTGCGGAGATATGCCTTGCTCTATACGACTCGGATCAATCAAGTAGGTAGCAAGTCGTCCGAATTGGTGCCTTTGTTCACCAGCGTTTCAGATCAACTAAATCTTCGTAATGCGCACGTTCGCAGCAATTTCGTCCGTACCATGCTCTACCTAGCCCACCATCCAGACCTTGAACGGGAGATATTGTTCAACCTTTTTGAGCTCGGTACGCGATATTCATCAGAACATCTCCAATAAACTATGAAGTTTGAACTCAAGCTTTTCATTAGGTACCACAGAACTAAAAGCACGACACAGAAGGCTCATTGGAGAGCTGAAAACCGCTGCTCTCAAGGAGGATAATGTTCGTGAACGCACTGCTGCTACGATCGCCCTTCTGAAGCTCTGTGATAGTGAGTTTACTATCAATGATATGAAGACATGAACTCACATTTCATCAGATATGATCATCCGCGAACATTACCGCGAGATCAATTTGTTGGATATTTTCGTCAGTCAGCTGCGACGCAAGGATAGCGCACTACTCGCTGCACTCGCACTGGTTACCTGTTTGAAATATCGTGGGTGGAACCGTCTGCTATTGGACTCGCATGGCTCAGAGTTCCGCTAGCCGACCTGGAGTACATCAAAGATGACAAAAGGCTTCCACAACACATAATTACAATGATAAGAGAGGACTATTTTGACGATGCTGTGGGCCAGTTCCAAGGGTTCCAGGTATTCGGAGAGTTGATGCAGCACGGTAATGAATTCCTATTGTCGTGGCTGATCTGGCCCCGCGTGCTGATTCTTTTGGGTCAGCCGACTTGCGTAAACAAATTATGAGTCGCGATGTCATCAAGATTCTGACCGATAAACTCGCAACGAGCGAGGAGAAAGCGACGCGCTGTGGTCTGATGTACTTACAAGCCTTCCGGTCATGTGGTATGTATGCGACTGACGATGCCGGCTCATCATTCCTCACGCACGCCCCAGAGCCGCAGTATCCGTGGACTCGGGAGCTTTGCGATACGGGCCTGGGACATCTGAAGGACCCAGTATGGAAAGTTCAGAAAGCAGGGGCGAATATCCTTTCCGCGTTGGCGCAGATTGGTATGCATTCATGGGTTCTATTCAGGAATTTATCTAAATTTTTTCAACTTCAGAATACGGCGTAGCGGCCATTAGCGCTCGCGTCCCCGAGATTGTAGAGATGCTTCTTCCGAAAGATTATTCCCTGATCCGACCACGCATGCCAGGCAACTTACAAAGCTCTGACATACGTGAAGCGCAAAAGAAATTCCCAGACTTTTTAACCCCCAGGTCCCCGTCGTGTATGATGGGGTCTGCCTACGCGCTACGTATTTTGGCACAGAACGGTAAGACCTACTCGCCCTCTTTCATGGATGTTGGGACTAATGCGACGCACTATTCCAGTGATATTACGGGACCGTATCTCCAAGACAATACAATACGACTATGTGAAAGAATTGCATCAGAAGGAAGCGCTTGTCGAGAAGAACGATACGGCGGCATGGCGCTGGCACATCTCGACACCAAATCGAGGTACTTGATGTGTTTTATTTGCCTAGAAACGTGAAACTGAAATAGGTATTTCCGTCCTTTCAGACCAAGTGATCCACGAGCTCGAGGACATGATCGACGCTGTGGATGACGATTCGTTTGAAGAAGGTCCCATGTGGATCGGGGACGCTGTCTTGCCATCTCACATTCACTATTGGCATCGTCAAGTGATGCCGATCGATCTATCTCCCCGGTGAGTGAAATCAGTCTGATTTTCACGACTGAAATATAGTATTGTATATTTAGACCCTGAAGCAGAAGCCATCGGAACAATTACAACCAAGAGCAAAGAGAACTGCGGCTGGTTTTCCTGCGCAATGAAAGACGCGGATAATATTGAAGTATGTATGTAATTGATAATTGAGCAAACACCTTCGGAAGCAAACGTGAGGGTCATCTCTGACTAGTCAAGTAGGCTTATGGAAAAGTCTCGTTAATTTGAGGGTTATCCAAGACCGGAAGTACTGTGGGGAGGATATATGCTCCTCGACGCAAACCACTCCGAAACTGTGCGACAGGATTTCGTCGTCATTGCAGCAAGTCGTCACAAAACATGGATACTTTTGGGCTGTCGAGTGGAA